>SKCR01041789.1:0-42303 GCA_019454045.1 Zanthoxylum bungeanum | reverse complement strand
TTTCCACATTATAAAGTCATACTCATTTATGTACTATATAAAGTTGAGAAATGGCTTTCTTTTTAGACTGTCTACGTAGGCGTTTTTATCTTTTAGGTTATCCACTTAAGCATATGAATCATTAAAATTTATAATGAATTATTAATATTTAAAATAAATTATTAATGTATAATTCTTCACATTTTCCACTACTAATATTTATTTTTTCAGATCCTCCAAACTTTTCGTTTTCCAAAATTATTAATTATTGAAAATACGTTAATTAAATACATATCGTTTCAAATGAATTATTAATGTTTCAACTTTTTATATTCTTCGGTCTCAAACCTTTTATTTTCCCAACTCTTCAAACTCTTCGTTTTCTTATATTATTAATGATGAAAAGTTTGTTAATTAAATGTGTATTTATTTCAAATTAATTATTAATGTTTAATTTTTCACATTCGTTATTAACTTTCACTTATCCATTAGTAGAATTTCAAGAGTCATAAGTTATATTAAGTTAACTATAAAAATATTCATAAGCTGGCTAAATCTATACTTACTCTAAAAGATTTATTCTTCAACAATAAAAAGTTATAAAATGGAATAAGTTAGAAGTCACATATGTTAATTTGAAAGAAAATTAAAGAAATTGTATTTTCTGGACAATTATAATTAAAAGTATGATATTAATTAATTTTATTTTTTACATTTGATATATATATCATATTTGTATCTAATAAAACGAGCCGCACATCGTGTGGGTTATCTACTAGTCTAATTTAATTAGGGAACTAATTAATTATAACATTTAATGAGAATCTCATTAAATAGTAAATATTAATTAAAACTTTATGTTTCATATTTTTGAATTCTAGGGTTGTGGGATATTTTGAGAGATTTTTTTTAAAAAAATTGATTTTGTTTTTGTTTCAATTTTAAAATCTACTTTTCCTCTTTTAAAACGCTTGCACTGTCCAGTGGGCTCATATTTGATTAGATAGTAGCTTACTAAGACGATGATCAGTAGCTAGTCTAAGAGGTTGATCGGCCATACTGGGATTGTGAGGAATTCTTCAGAAGGGGCAAAGCCCAACAGACCAATGCCTCATGGATCCTTTACTTGTACTTAAAAATAATTAGACTAGAAGGAACATAACAAATTAGCACCATTTCTACAAGTGCTTTTATCTCGAAGAGGGGCAACTCTCTTTCTCTATCTGGGTTTTGGTTGAGAATCATAATGCATCGATCCGGAGATAATTTGATTGATTTTTGTGCAGATTAATGTAATAAAAAGTAATTCGAAGTTTATAAAATAGCATAAATCAATTAAATAATGAATTGAAACTATGATTACAAATCTAAAAACTAAAAACTATTTATACAAAATATTAACTTTCAATTTTTTTTATTAAAATATTAATTTTTTTGATGAAGGTGGTATTATTAATCATTTTAGCAAATGATGGGGTCTAATTATCCTTTTCTCATTATATTAATAGTTTAAGAGAAAAAAAAGGGTAAAATCATTAAAAAAAGATTATTATGACCGTTTTTCAAATAAGACTTTTTAACTATTTGAACAAATAATGGAGGTGTATTTATCTTTTTTCCCTTAATTATTCTCGGAGGAGCTGGTTGTCGATTGAATAGCTGCCGATAATACTCATGATCTCTAGGTATCATGAGATTTTCTAGCCTATTTGATCACTAGAAATAAAATATATGAACGAATGATTTTGTTTAGAAACTGAACAAATTAATTACCTTAACATGTGCACTGTGATTGGTAACTCAAGATGATCATGAACCTAAGAGATAATGATGATGATGATGATGATGATGATGCATACAAACCCATAAGAGAGTTAGGTCAAATGGCACCTAATCAGATTAAGACAACGTGTAATACACGTCAAGCTCATGCAGCAGCTTGCTGCCAATAATTATTTTATTTTATTTTACAGACAGATGATGAGGACGTGAAAAGTAAGATCAAACAAACACAAAGCTCTCAATATTTTCCACTGCTGATGTTTTGATTCCCCATTATTGTTTATCAAAATGATTATTAATCTTTTTTAATTAGACATCAACTTAGGCTTTATTATTTAATTGATGGTCCACATTTCCTTAATGCTATTTCAGAGATTCCTTTTCAAAGTAATATAAATTAATTAATTAACTCGTTGTTGGACTTTTACAGATGGCTAGGGCTTGAGTGCACCATTAATTAATTAATATCTAATCCATTGTGATTATATTATTGTGGAGTCTATCGAGAGAGACACATATATTTATATATGAATCACTTTATCCTCATTTTATTAAATTAAGAATCAAGTAAAAAAGGTAAAAAAAAAAAAAAAAAAAAAAAAAAAAACATAAATTTCAATATTTTAAAAATAATAATACTGTATTGCAATGTATATTATTTTTTTTTTCATTTAATTTGATCCTTAACTTGATAAAACGAAGGATCCCTTGGAAAATATTATGCAACTGTACTAAGTTGTAATTAATCATATATATGTGTGTGTACGTACGTACGTACGTACGTATGTATGTTGGGGTTATACGCTGTGGAAGTATGGTTCGGGCGAAATTGTAAATTTAAAATATTTAAATTTAGTGAGTAAATTATTCGATATCATATATTTATAATTTATTCATATTTCACCTAAACATATTATTCGATATGAAATAACGACTTAATTAATAATGAAAACATTACGAAATTTTTATGCAAATAATTTTCCATAAAATAGCATAAAACACGTTTTTAGTCGAACCGACCAATCAAGACCACAAGGGGCTACCCAGGTCAGCCCCAATAGTATTTGGGCAGTTCATGAACTGTCTGAACATTGATTGATTCATTTTTTGGGCAGCCATTACCTGATAAACCCGAAACTCACCCGGTAACGCTGTTTTCACTTATTTTCACTCCGAAATAATTTTCGAAAATTATCCTAACTCCCAATACACATCCAACGTAACCAAATGATTTTTTTCATCAAAAAAATTTCAGAATTTTCAGGTCTAAAATAGTGAGCGAAATTATCATTTTTCTTACTTTAAATTAAATTTTCTTAAGACTAATCAAATTAATCTTACACCAAATCAAAGTCACCACTAATGAAGAACTCTAGAACAATTCTAGGCATAAAAAAATGATCATTACACTCTAGAATGACAACTAAATTGTCCAATAATAAATTGAACTCAAATTACCTTAATCTAGTTCAAAGAATATTCACACATGCATCTAGCCTCTTAATTCATCATTCAAATCAAAAACCTCAAATTTAAGATGAAAAGAAATCTCTACAACAATTATAAACATATAAGAAATATTCTCTCTGTTGGATTATATCATAGCCTACTCTAATCTAGAACATATTCTAGAAAACTGCAATCATAATAAGTGTCAGAACACATATATAAAATATCCATGCAGTGAATTAAAAATTTAATTCTATCAACACAATAAAATAAGGAAAACACAAGCGGTAATTTTCATAAAATTACCTATTGCCTTAGTTATGGATTTTTAACCTAGCAGTGTCTCCCATTACTTTATGTAATACCGTAATCCCCAACGAAAAACGTAAATTCAATAATTAAATTGAATTCCATAGTGAGAAGTCGACCCCGTGAATATATTTCGAGTCACAACTTTGGCACATTCTCGCCTACGTATATTCACAGGTAGACAATTCATTTGTGAATCACACTCACTGTGACTCATGATTTTTTGAATCGAATTAACTAGCTTAATCCGATAAAATATCATGAATAATCAGTATTATTCATAAAGCGTTGCCCAAGTGGTCAACAAGTACACTTCATATTATGGGACTCTCTAAGTTCATATTTATCTGTCACTGAATCTAATTTCGTTTCCATAATCACTCACTCGTAAATTATGACGACCAAAAATAATCTCACTGAACTATATAAATCGAGATCATCATATACGTATACTCCTCAATCACAGGCTATTTATAAAATACTGATGACATAGATGAGAGCGTCAAATCCCTAAGGTATAATATAGTCGACTTATAAATTTACGATCTCTAAATAACACTAGGACCTTGCTTCCGCAGTGTACCAGAACCATAGATTTAACATATTGCAAATACTGCAGGATACCTATGTCTTGTACACATGATTGAATGATTCTATTTTGATACACACCGGTTATCATGAGCATCAATCTAGACCCAACGAATAGGCGGAGATCTGACCTAAATATTTTAGTGGAGTGACTGTCATCAAAGTATGAAGGATAACTCATATATTCACTGTGGTATCTCAAATATAAGGACTACTATACTACTCGACTCGAGAAGATTCATATTAACGTTGGTGTATCATCTATTAGGAAATCTTTGGCGAGTTGTTTAGTGTCTACATATCTATACGAGTCTTCGAAGACTCATAGTTCACTAGGATAAATAATCGGACCAAGTCTCGATATATAACATGTACTGGTCTCAACGGATTTTACTAACCAACCCATGTCAGTAAATCTTGACCAGGAACTTTATTTGAGAATATATAACTTATAGTGACACTTATACTTATAACTTATAGTGACACTTCTCAATGTCAATTACAACATACGTTGTAACTACACACTACGTTGTAAATCCTCGAGTCATTGTCTAATATATACATATCACTAAATCGGATTTAGTTTGAATCTAATCAAATTAGATCAAATATATATAACAGACAAGATGTGCTACTATAAATACATAATATTATGGAAAAAATAATTGTTCGTATTAATGAACCTGACCTAAGTACAATCCGGATTAGCGCTCTGAGCACCAACCCTAACTATATATATATATATATATATATGTTAGATCAATTTGAGTTTTTTTAAGTTCTTATTATGGTTTATGAATCCAATTCAGTTACATTAGAATAACACCAAGAAGTATAAAAAAAAACCTGAAAGTTGTTATTTATGTGAGTATTGTTCAATTGTTGAGTCCTTTGCATTTCTTTATTGCTTTAGGTTACTTTGTGCGTAAGCAATATCAAGTACCTTTGTGTCCAAGGATTACTTCGTAAACATGGAAGCTTTATATTTCAGATCAATTTGCGCATATAACACTTGATTTCCTCATTGCACAACTTATATTTAATTTTTTGTGCTCTTTGTGTTCTAATTATTTGCATTAGCTTATAAAAAAAGTAAATAAGAAAAAAAAATCAAAAAAAAGAAAGAAGTAAAACAACAAAGAAAAGAAAAGAAAAAAGAAAGAAAGTTAACACATTACTCTTGGTTATGTGCATGTGGTGCTTGCATAAAGCCTAAATTTACCTATCTTTCTTCTTATGTGTGGTTTACTTGTGTTTTTTATTTCGTGTTTCTTACTTCTTGAGTCTTGTTTTCTATTTCTTTACTTCTTATTTCCTTATTTCTTGAACTCTTATTGTTTGAGACATAACTTAAGTTCTTGTTCTTGATTGAGCTCATTAGTTTTTAAAGAACTTGATAGAGAAAGATAAGAGAGGTAAAAGATAAGATAGTGTGAGTACATCATCGAGAAAAACCTACTTCAGTAAAAACACGAGTGGATTGACATCTTGAGTGCATACACGTGATGATTATGAGGTTTACTTTCTATTTTATTTATTATTAATATTTTTCTTTATATCTTGTTATCATGGCTGAAGAGGTTAATTCACAACCTAAAGAAACAAATTCGATCATTTCGATAAAAGCCATGCAACAATAATTTGAGAAGATGAAAATTTTTTAGTAACATAAAGGTAGAAAGGATCGACATGATGGAACCATAGCTAGCCTACAAAGAGAGCATCTAAACCTTGAGTCTAATGGAAATAGACCAAATCAGCCTAACCAAACACCCAATGAGGATAAGCACGAGAGGCATGAGCTAATTTCTATGGACCATAATCTTGAGCGAATCCTTTAGCAACAAGACGTGTTTTATAACGCTCAATAGATTCATCTGAATGTGTTTTGATTTTGTAAACTCATTTGCATCCCACTGGATTTTTACCATGAGGAAGATCAACCAAGTCCCAAGTATCAGTCTTTGTCAATGCCTGGAATTCATCTTGCATAGCTTGCTGCCAATAGGATTAGAAGAAGCCTCCCTATAGGACTGATGTTCATGCAAAGAATAAGAGCAGATAAACAATGATAATTTTGAAGGTTATGGAGAGGATTTCATACTCGGGTAGGATAAGGCAGAGATGAGTCACCAATGGAGGGTGGACATTTGTATGCTCACCATGAGTACCTGCATCAGGTGGAAGCAACTCGATAGATGAATTAGTGAAAAGTGGAGGTGGGCCTGAAGGTTACACTGTGAACTTAGAAAGAGATGAGAACATAACGTGTTCCCAGAAAATAACATGACGAGAGATGCCAAGTTTATTTGACATGAGATCCCAACAACGATACCTTTTGTGTTGAATATCATAACCTAGGAAAAAACAAAGTCTGGCACGAGGTTTTAACTTATGATGCTCTGTGGGAGGAAGAAGAACAAAACAAACACTCCCAAAGACCTTGAGAAGTTCATAAGGAAGGGAAACACCATAGAGGCACTCATAAGGAGACAAATGTTGTTTGGTGACTGAAGAAGGAACACAATTAATAACATAAACAGCCGTAAGAGCAGTTTCACCCTAAAATCATTCAGGATAAGATGATAAAATGAGCATAGATCGAGTGGAATCTAAAATATGATGATGTTTTCGTTCGGCTCATCCATTTTATTGAGAGGTATATGGTCAGGATCGTTGTGAAATGGTCTTTTATACTTTTACAAATTGTTGAATCTTAGAGTCAAGATATTCCTTGGCATTATCGGTTCTCAATGTTTTGATAGTCTTGGAAAATCGTATTTTGATCATTTTTGCAAAGTCAATATAAATTTGAGGTAGTTCAGAACGCTATTTCATAAGAAAAATCCATGTAAATCGAGAATAGTCATCAATAAACAAGACGAAATATTTAGATCCTCCCATAGTGGCTGTAGGTGAATGTCCTCATACATCCGAGTGGACCAAATCAAAAGGGCAACAGAATTATGTTTATTATGTTGAAATAATAAAGCTGGTTGTTTTTCAAGTTGACAAAAGACACAATGGAAAGACTGGTCTTTAACGGAACCTAGTGAACCATTAGAAACTAAAGGAATGAGTTTATTTAATGAGACATGACTAAGGCACATATGCCACAAGTGAAGAGATGATGGAGTAGATACAACAAATAGCTGGGAAAAACGATTTGAAGGAAGATGTAGAGAGGTGAGTTCAAACAGACGTCCAATTCTACTGTCTTTCCCAAGAATCTATCTCGTCTGCGGATCATGCACACGATAACCATCAGTGGAGAATATCAATTCTAATCCAATTTTGCATAGTTGACCAACAAAAATAAGGTTGAATGTAAGCTTTGGAATAAGAAATATATTTGGTAAAGTTAGTGTAGATATTGATATGTGGCCATACTGAGAGAGGTGGAGGAAAATAATGGGATTGAGAAATGTAAGGGCCAAATTTGGGCCCAATGTTAAAATCGACATTTCATCATCAGACCAACTACACAGCCAAAGACCCTAAACCTATTAAAGAGCCCAACTCATAAACTGTATTGGGCCAAGGGATCCTAGAAGCCTAAGCCCATTACCAATAAAAGATGTGACCAGAATAGCCAATAAACACTTCAGTTACCAGTTTAGGAAAACGCCTGAACCTATAACCTCCACCATTTAATCGATCGTTCCAAGACATCCAATTGACAGAAGAGTAAATGAACGTGTCTCAAATGACCTATAAAAGGAAGAGGTTTCACTTGGAGGAGGGCAGGTCTTAGCTCTCATACTTGAGCTCTCTAAGCTTCTTACTCTCTAAACACCGGCCACCGCCCTCACGGCAGTCAACAGAAGTCAAGGTAACATCAAACCTTGCTCTTTCATTATTTATAGCTCGTCTTCATTACTAACTTGAACGTCGGAGTGCCTACGGTACCCACCACACCGGTGGGTAGTAACCTCCACGCTCACTCTATATTTGTTTTGCAGGATCGCTAGTGCCCCCAACCTACAAATTCTCGATTGTGGACCTCGAGCGAAAATCGGCATCCACAATTTGGCGCCCACCGTGGGGCCTTAGCGATTCATAGCAGGCAAAGATCTCACAGTCTACGGTTCCTAAAACTCAGCCAACCATGGCTTCTAGCAGTGAGCAAACTCCAGATCCTGTGACAACGCATCTGGCCATACTCCAAGAACGATTACGCGCCTTAGAAGAAGAGAATCAAGCCATACGAAGCTCCAATATAACCCTCCAGAAGCAACTGGAACAAATCTCATCAACTTCCCAACAACGTGATACTCCGAACAATCCCAACAATCATACAATCTCATCCAATCTCTTGGGGACTTTCAACGATGTGCCAAATGGTGATCCACCCCCAGACGACCACCCCCGGAACGATCAAAGAAATGAACCAATTTCCCTAGTCGACCAAGCACAACAAGTCACTTGTAACATGAGCAAAGAAATGTTAGAAGTCAAAGAAGTAATTTTGTCCAACATCCCCGATGTCACACTACCAATAAGGAAAATTCAGGCCGGAATAATTTCTGATACTCCATTTTTGGAGAACATCACTTCCATTGAACTACCAAGGAAGTTCAGTCCTCCAGATATGAAGATGTATAATGGATCAACTGACCCAGACGACCATATTGTCCATTACAAATATAAGATGATGTCAACGGGTTTGGCCCTTCACCAATGAGAGGCTGGAATGTGCAGAGGATTTGGAGAAATATTGGCAGGCCCAACCCTCACCCGGTTCATCAACCTACCATACAGATCCATTGAGTAATATCAGAAACTAGCAGACAAGTTTGTAGAGCATTTTGCAGGTTCTTGCAAGCTTGAGAAGACCACCAATGTCCTCAATGCCATCCAACAACGGAGAGGGGAGCCCTTGCGAAGCTACGTGGCTCGCTTCAATAGAGAGAGGAAAGCAATCTCAGATCTCAATCAGCCTACTGCAGTTGAAGCATTCAGAAATGGATTACTTTCAGAAAGTGGACTCTACAAAAAGCTCACTAAATTTCGATGCTACACAATAGATCAAGCCATGGCTCTAGCTCACTTTGAGATCAGGTGGGAGAAGGATAAGCGGAACAGTAAGAGAGGAAGCTCCACCAACCATCACAATGAAAGAATCTTGAATCCTCCCAAGCTACCTATTAAATGATGTGCTAGCAATATATCTCAATAAGGTGCCACTTGATGCGATTAGACCACCAAAAAGAGACATAGGCCACCCATTGTAACCTTGGTGACATCATAGCTTCCCAAACAAGTATTCACTGGTTACTTTAAAAAAATTATCCTTCACAAAACTCCAACTTATGGAGAAACTCATTTGCTCCAATCGACAACATAAAAAATCATCTGCCCCAATCAACATACCTCTCCCAGTCGACTAAGAAAGGAACAATAAGCTTTCCTATAGTAGAACCATTTTTTCTATCACTCATATGATAAAGCAATGTATCTGGCATGACCGCCCCAATCGACATTTCGTGTATGAAGAGTTAGCGTGAAGAGGATATCCCGATGGGCAATACTCTAATGAAGACTTGGCATGGACATCCCAGTCAACTTTACCAGCTTATCACTTGCTAAAGATCACAATCGACACTACATATATGATGGTTTAGAATTGAGCAAAGATTCCACTCGACACTCCACGTATGAGGTTTGACACTTGTTTAAGATCTCATTCTACATGAGATGGAAGAAGACCTAGCACGAGGTAAATGTGTCATTCGACATGACATGGAAGAAGTCTTAGTATTTGACAGAGAGTCCATTCGACACGACTGGGAATGAGTCTTAGCTAGAGGCTGAGGCTCCACTTCACACGACAAGGAAGAAGTCTTAGCTAGAGGCTAAGGTTCCAGTCGACACGACATGGAGGAAGGATCAACTATTGGCTGAAGTTTCATTCGACAAATAGATGTAGACTCAACTCAAGAAAGATACTTCAAATGAAGATACATCATGAGATGATGCCCCACTCGACATTACAATGATGTAGACTCGACTCAAAGAGGATGCTCCAAATGAAGGTTCATCATGAGGTGAATGTCCCACTGGACACTACACTCAGCATGAGGCGAATGTCTCACTCGACATGACACGTATGAGGCTTTACACTTATTTAAAATCCCATTCGACAAGACATGGATGTCACATTCCTCAGAAGACATGAAAGGTCAGTCATCATCTCCATACGATATTGATTTAATATCGCCAACTCCGGAATACATAGGGAATCTTTTATCATGCCTAGTAGAATGAATAACCTTCTTGGACCTCCATCAGGTCCAGTCGACCGACCTTCATCAGGTCGGGTAGTATGAAAAATCCCTTGGACCTCCATCAGGTCCAATCGACCGACCTTCATCAGGTTAGGTAGTATGAAAAATCCCTTGTACCTCTATCAGGTCCAATCGACCGACATTCATCAAGTTAGGTAGTATGAAAAATCCCTTGGACCTCCATCAGGTCCAATCGACCGACCTTCATCAGGTTAGGTAGTATGAAGAATCATTTGGACCTCCATCAAGTCTAATCAACTGACCTTCATCAGGTTAGGTAGTATGAAAAATCCTTTGGACCTCCATCAGGTCCAATCGACCGACCTTCATCAAGTTAGGTAGTATGAAGAATCCATTGGGCCTCAATCGGGCCCAGTCGACCGACCTTCATCAAATCTAGTAGGATGATGACCCTCATGGACCTTCATCAGATTCATTCGACCGTAGTCTCATGGTCTTCAGACGACATGGTTTCAGACTACAAGTCTTGTAGAATGATGAATTATACCCTCATTGACCTTTGTCAGGTCTTGTAGAATGAGAAATTATACCCTCATTGACCTTTGTCAGGTCTTGTAGAATGAGGAATTATACCATCTTTGACCTTTGTCAGGTCTTGTAGAATGAGGAATGAGAACACTCATTGACCTTCTTCAGGTCTAGTAGAGTGAGAAGTGATGACCTTCTTGGACCTTAATCAAGTCCATTTGACAGGTCCATATGACCATTGACCGGCGTAAACACACACGTATAACGCAAGCGCACGTATCGTTCAAGTAGTATAAAAATATCGATCCCACGGGGACTTAATTCCTACTGTTGTTATTAATTATTGAATCTATTTATTTACAAATATCTAATTGAGGGTGAAGAGAATGATTGCTTGATTGATTTGGTTGATTGTAGATTTGCAAAATAAATAAATAAATAAAAATACAAAAGAAAATACTAAGGAAAATAACAAAAGACACAAAGATCTAGAGTTGTGAATTCTTCTAATATCTTTTAAAAGATGAAGTGATTATTTTATGTTTGTGTAATAAATCAGTTTACTAACCTGGAACACTAAATTATGCAAAAGCCTCTGTCGATGGTCAGACACAAATACCCAGTTTAACCCAATTGAACCATATGTCTATGTCAACCAAATTATCTGGATTCATTAAGTTTAAGTTCCAATTATGGCTACCCCCGCCCGACAGGTATATGTCTATCCTGTAAGGAAATCTATTAAAGGGTTATCTATCCTCAAGGAAGATCGTGGGCTATTAAGTCTAAGGCTGAAACCTAAAATCCCTATGTCTAGTTCATTTTAGATTTACCACATCAATCTTATTGGTGATCAGACAACAAGAAGCATTAAGCTTAAGACTTAATAAGTAAACCTTTAAATTACCCAAACTATAAAATAACCCCTTATAAACCGGTGATATTAGAATTCATCACAACCCCAGATAACTAACACATAACTAGGGCTAGTAAAAACTTAAAAGTAAAAGACATAAAATAAAAATGCTGAAAGTAAAAGACATAAAGTAAAAGCTGAAAGTAAATGCTGAAAATTAAATACTAAAAATTAAATGCTGAAAGTAAATTACTGAAAAGTAAATGCTGAAAGTAAATTGCTGAAAATTAAATTGCTGAAAATTAAAGAAAGAAAAGTATTGTGCGTAAAAGTAAATTACGGAAAGTGAAAACTGAAAAGTAAAGAAAAGAAAGTGCGAAAACGGAAATTAATTACTAAAAGCTATAAATAAACAAACAAGATACAATCTTCTTAGTATTCTTAAGGAATTCCTTAGAAGAAAGTATGAATTTTACAAATGAAATGGTTTGGTATTTATAGGCAAAATTTTGCCTCCATCAAATCATCCACCAAATCAATTATTAATTGCTCCACTAATTGCTCCACTAATTGCTCCACCAAATCCATTATTAATTGATCCACTAATCTCTTATCATGTTTGGTGATGATTTGATAATTTTTATTATTTATTTATTATTAATTTATTTTTTTGCTTTGAAAATGATTGAAAGTGACTTTAATAATTACACACTACACACTTCTGGCTAGTTCATCAATTGCGGGCATGATATCTTCAGAATTAGAACTTATTTTGTCTTTCAAAGTTGTAGATAGTTGAGTCTTCTTTAATCTGGAACTTGAATCAGCTCAATCCAATATCTGAGTAAAAAGTTATGCCCAAAATACGACAGATGCGCAAAACTGGAATTTCCAAAACTGCACTTCGTCAAAACGCCCTTTCAAATTTCCAATCTCCAAAATTAATATCAAGTCCAATAATTGCCATTATTTGACCCATATTTCATCCTAAATGATTTCATTGAGACCCGATATTATTTTATCTGCAAAATAAACTAAAACACATCAAAATGTTCATCAACCCGAGAAACTAAACAAAATATTAAGTTAAGGATATTGCGGGAAACGGAGGTCGGAAGGGGAAATTCAGAATAAGTACGTCATCAGATTCATTTCGCAAGTTCACTGTCTTCGTTAGTGCTGCGTTCGTTACTTCGTTCGAACGTCAGGCAGATTGCGGACGTTCATTTAGCGTTCAAATGGGCGTTCGAACGGAGTCGGTATTTCTGGTTTTGCTGCTAGCCTCGCACCCCAGCCCAATTAGCCCCCAAAGCCCATAAAACACATCCCAATTAATAAAACACATTTAAAACACATGGGAAATTAAATTAAATATTAAATTAAATATAAGGTAAATATTAATAATGTATTTGAATTAAATAAAATATTTAAACCATTTACCAATTAAATAAAACATAATATAATCATACCTAATTAAGACAAATCAAATATATTAACTTCCTAACTAAACAAATCACATACTAAATTAAAAAGATGTCATGCCTAATTAAAATCAATCATAACAAATTAAAGATATTGACTTCCTAATCTAAACAAATTTTGTCCCCCATTAAATCTCTTCCTTGTGAGACAAGGTGAAACGTTAGCCCTTCTCTATTTAAACAACCCCTAACCAAGACATGCACTTCTCTAGCTCATACAAATAACTCACACAAAAATCACAACACAAAGAGCCTTAGCCACTCACGGCAATAGCAACAAGAAGAACATAAATAATTCCCTTCATCTCCTCCACTCCATAACCGAAAACAGCACCCCATAAACCTCTACCCATCACCGAAAATCTCCTCCATACAGCAGCCCTCCATCACCAAAAATATACCTCCAAACAGCAGCCCAAACACACCCCAAACAGCCCTTGAAACACGTCTGGACAACAGCCCAAACCACTCCCAAAAAACAGTCCCTAAAATCCCTTAAAACAGTAACATAAACTGCACTTATAACCCTTGAAATAAACACACAAAACTACACTAAAAACCACGAAAAAAACACTCGAAACAGTTCGTTGAAACGTTAAGACAGTGACCTGAACAATGAGCAAAAAATACAGAAGAAACAGCAGCAAAACGGAGACCAGACGGCGAGCAAAGAAGCAAAATAGTGAGCTAAGACGCTGAACCAGTGAACCGGAAGAATAAGGAGCTTTTACCCTTTCCGATCTCCGCGAAATGCAAGTCCGAAGACGACTTAAAAGGTTAGACCTGAGGGTACTTTCCACACTCATCTTTATTCGATTTTTGTTATTTATTTTGACTGTATTTTAATTATTTGTTGAATCCTGTGTGTATGATGCGTGTTGTGGGTATTGGATGAATGAAAGAGTGTCGTCTCTTGTGGTATATAGGATGGAAACCCAGACGTAAATTCCGTAGCCGAATCCTAATGGACGGTAGTGCGGTCTGTACTTGGGATACAACTCCACGTACCGCTTGAGTAAACGGCACCTTCTTTTGTTTCATGTTGCTTTGATTTATTTATTTATTTTTCGTCACTTGAATTCTGCATGTTGCTTATTTATGTATGATTCAATCGAGCGCATGGGCTTAGTAAGTGGAATGAAAGATCCCCTATGGGGAGAGGTTAAAGCCCTTTACCACGATGCTTCGCCGCGCCGGTTGATGTGTGTTCGGTTGAATGCAAGATACGTTCAATCGGGCATACTACGTTTGATATTATTGCTTTTAATTCTTTGTATGCATGATTCAATCGAGCGCATGGGCTTAGTAAGTGGAATGAAAGATCCCCTATGGGGAGGGGTTAAAGCCCTTTACCACGATGCTTCGCCGCGCCGGTTGATGTATGTTCAGTTGAATGCAAGATACATTCAATCGGGCATACTACGTTTGATATTATTGCTTTTAATTCTTTGTATGCATGATTCAATCGAGCGCATGGGCTTAGTAAGTGGAATGAAAGATACCCTATGGGGAGGGGTTAAAGCCCTTTATCACGATGCTTTGCCGCGCCGGTTGATGTGTGTTCGGTTGGATGTAAGATACGTTTGATCGGACATACTGAGCTTGACATTATTGTCTTCATTCTTTGTGTTGCATGCATCAGGTCTGGTTCCGTTCGATCGCGTTCTCGAACGCTACACGAACGCGAACCTTCTATTTGCCGTTCGAACGTGTTCTCGAACGCTACGCGAACACACATGCACTTCCTTAGTCTCATCATGCATCAGGTCTGGTTCCGTTCGAACGCGTTTTCGAACACTATACGAACGCGAACCTTCTGTTTACCGTTCGAACGCGTTCTCGAACGCTACGCGAACGCACACGCACTTTCTTAATCTTATCATGCATCAGGTCTGGTTCCGTTCGAACGCGTTCTCGAACGCTATACGAACGCGAACCTTCTGTTTATCGTTCGAACGCGTTTTTAAACGCTACGCGAACACGCACCCACTGAACTGAGTCCTTTTCATCAGATCTCATACATAGTTTTCCTAGTAGCTATCCCCACATGTATGAATACAATGTGTTTAATGTATTACAATTCATATGCCTATGTCATGATAACATTTGAGTATTATTTCTTGTGGTATATCGGATGGAAACCCAGACATAAATTCCGTAGCCGATTCCGAATGGACGGTAGTACGGTCTGTACTTGGGATATAATTCCACGTACCACTTGAGAAGGTGCTCACATGTGTGCTCGTGTGGTTAGTATGTGTGCTTGTGTTTCCTTGAATATAATATGCTAGTGAAGTTGTATGTTTGTCGCTCCTTTGATGTACTTTCAAGCATGCAATCTTAGATGTGAAATATATGTAAACTTAGGTGTAATTTTTATTTTGTACATGTGAATTTACAAGCATGATACTCTTGGAAATAAGTGCTACTTAAGCCTGATTAAATTATTACATAAATCCTTTCATTACAAGTGGCATAAGAAGGGACCATTCCGAACCCAACGGTTTGAGGTCTTCCCTTGCGAGGGGTGAGTGCGGCCTTAAATCTCATTTTCCCGGTTCATACCGGGTGGCGACTCTATTATTCTCCAGTTTAGTCCTCCGTGGCTACTCTGTACTCCCGACCGGGCCGCGAGCCCGGGACAGCATGCGTCATCCAGTTTCTGTGTCCCACAGGTATGTGAAGTATTATTTTCCAGAGCCCTTGAATGTCGTTTAGCTGCCGAATATGTTGCTCCAATGATTCCCGATCCTCCTAAAATGACATTAACGGTGTTATTAATTGGGGGTGGTGGGGTTGGAATTTCTCATTGACCATCTCTCTCATCCCTTCGCGCCAAGGTTTCTTTATTAGTGAGCAAATCCCTCAGGAACCCCTTGTTCAGTAGCTCCAGAACTTCTAATCTCAAAGCTACACATTCCGCTGTCGTATGACCATAGTCCCTGTGGAATTCACACCACTTCCTAGTGTCCTTTTTGGTCGAATTGTCCCTGGAGCGTGGAGGCCACTTTACTTCATTCCCCATCTTCTTAAGCACAGAGACCAGTTCTCCGAGAGAAATTATAAAGTTGTAGTCCGGGAGCCTGGGTTTGCTAGCTGGCAGCTCCTCTCTACTTTTGTACGGCCTTGGTCGTCTATCAATACTTTTGTAGAATGGTCGTCGCTCTCCTCTTGGTTGGTTCCTCTATTCCTTGTGAGAATGGATATGCATATCGTGTCGCCTGGGAGCAGCAGGCCTTCGGTCCACTCGTGCATTCGTAACATATTCCCTTCTTTTATTTCTTTTATCTTCTTCCCACCTTATTTCTACCTGGGCCCGCGCCATGACCTGGTCCATGGTGTGGCATCGAAATTTCGTCAATTTTTTGTAGAGCCCACTGTCACAGAGTAGTCCATTCCAAAAGGCTTCTACCGCAGTAGGCTGGTGGAGATCCGGGATTGTAATTCTCTCCCGGTTGAACCGGGCCACGTAGCTCCGTAATGACTCTCTTCTTCTCTGCTGTATAGAATTAAGGTCGTCGGAAGTCTTTTCTAATTTGCATGAACTTGCAAAATGTTGCACGAACTTGTCAGCCAGATGTTGGTAGGACTCGATTGACCTGTAGGGTATGTTAATGAACCAAGAGAGGGCAGGTCCCGCCAGTGTCTCCCCAAAGCATCAACACATTCCAGCCTCCCACTGACTTGGGGACAAGCCGGTTGACATCATCTTGTATTTGTAATGTATTACGTGGTTGTCTGGATCAGTGGACCCATCATATTGCTTCATTTCGGCTGGGCTGAATTTCCGGGGCAATTCAACAGTAACAATTAACTCCACAAATGGGGTATCAGAAATTACTCCGGCCCTGCTCTTCCTGACCGGCAGCCTTACCCCTGGTAGTCTCGACGTAATTGCTTCATTGAATTCAATCATTTCCCTTCTGATAGAGGTAGCGATTTGTTGGGATGGATCGATGAGAGAGTTCGCGTCATGCGAAGTAGGCTGGTGATTGTTATTTGGCCCATCCGACATGGGCGGGATTGTTGGATTGCTTCGGTTGTCTGGATTGCTGGTTTGACCGTGAGTGTTATGCTGGGGATTGGATGATAACTGCTCCAGGTTTTTCTGTAGACTTTCGTTGGAATTTCGCATCGTCAAATTCTCTTCTTCAAGGGCTTGCAGTCGTTCTTGGAGCATGGCAAGTTGTGCCATCAAGGGATCCGGGGTTTGTTCATTGCTTGAGGCCATTTCAGACTGTTTTGTTGGTGTGTCTAACTTTTGCGAAATCCGCTCGTTAGCCCCACAGTGGGCGCTAAATTATGGAGGTTGATTTCTGTCGAGGTCCACAATCGAGAATGTGAGTTGAGGGGCACGAGCGAACCTACAAAACAAGAGTAGAGCGAAAGAGGAGGTTACTGCCCACCGGTGTGGTGGAAGCCGTAGGCACTCCGACGCTCAAGTTAGCCTAAAAATAAGTTCAATGTGAAAGGATTAAGGTCTTTGGAGTACCTTAACCACATATTGTTTGTCGTGAGGGCTGTGTATTGGAGTAGTGTCTTGGTGATAGAAGTAGTCTCCAGAAGATCCCCTATCTATTGCTTTGCCTTCTTATTTTATAGGTTCACTGATATGGGGTCTCTCTTCTGCCCGTTGAGTCGTTGTCAATGATGGTTTAATTCAGATGATTTATGTCTGATAACTGACGATCGTGTCTATCCCCTGAAACCGTCGACTTCATGGTGATGTTTATGAATTCAGATTCTCTTGATTTTTGTAACTGGTGTCCGTTGGTTTTCTTCATGTTAACGAGTTTGGGCCCATGAGGCAGCCCGTGAATCTTCCTTGTATGACATTTTTACTTATGGGCTGGATCTGCTAATGGGCTCCAGGTTTAGTGGTGGGTCTTGGGGTAAATGTCGATTTTATCCCTGGGCCCAAATTTGGCCCGTACAATGGCTGGTTGGTAATTATCACGCAGATTTATATATTATAATAAGAGAGATTTCTAAATTAGAAATAGTAAAGGTAGATTAATCTCACTTTAATTATAATATGGAAATTTTAATTTAATATGGATTAAAAGTTGATACCGCCTTAATGGCTGGTTTTAATTATGTAACATAATGTGACACCGCTTATAGGACGGTCTTTAGGTGACAGATAATTACCGCCTATATGGCTGGTTTATGGATAAATAATAACACCGCCTTTATTGCTGGTTCAACTTAATTGGGTAATACTGGAAATTTTCATATTATAATAATTTGAGATTTCTAAAAGTGGATCCCCTAACCCCCAATATTTTATTTTTATTCTATGGAAGTATGAAACGCATTATTAACATGCTTAATAATTGATTTAATTATATTATAGGTAATTCTTTAGTTTGTTTATTGAGTCTTAAGTTTAATGATTCTTGTTGCCTGATCACCAATAAGATTGATGTGGTAAACTTAAAATGAATTTGGAAAAGGGATTTTAAGTTTTAACATTAGATTCAATAGCTCACGATCTTCCTTGAGGATAGATAACCATTTAATAGATTTCCTTACAGGATAAGAATATACATGTCGGACGTGGGTAGCCATATTTGGAACTTGAACTTAATGAATTCAGATAATTCGGTTAACATAGACATATGATTAATTGAGTTACACTGGGTATTTGCGTCTGACCATCGACAGAGGCTTTTGTATAACTTCGTGTTCCAGGTTAGCAAATTAATTTATTACACATATATAAGAGAATCAATTCATCTTTAGAATAATATAGTGTGGAGTCACGACCCTATGTATTTTTTGTCTTTTGTTATTTTCCTTAGTATTTTCTTTTGTATTTTTATTTATTTATTTATTTAGCAAATCCACATTCAACCAACCAATCAAGCAATCATTCTCTTCTCCCTCTAATTAGATACCTATAAATAAATAGAATCAACAATTAATAATAATAGTATAAATTAAGTCCCCGTGAGATCGATATTTTTATACTACTTGAACGATACGTGCGCTTGTGTTATACGCGTGTGATTGCATCGGTCAGCTGTCTTTAACCTCCAGCAGGTGCGTGAGGTGCGTGGGCGCGTGAGCAGCTCCTCCACTGGAGCGTGCAGGCGCGTGACACGCGTGACACTTCCCTGGACCTCCGTTCGATCACCGAAAAATACCACCGTGCTCGTCTCGACGTGAACAAGCTGATGATATGCTCAAATTTGATTTTTGACAACTTTCCTGAAACCCGAATTTTCCGAACCGAGTTCCGTTTGATGCGTTCTTCAACCTCTGGAAAGAACCTAAGCTACTGATACCATGTGAGAATTTGTGAAGAAAATATGTATTAACATTTACTTGAATTTAGAACTACAATGAGAGGCATTTATATAGGCATTATACAACTATCATATTAAATACATAACTACCATATTAAATACACAACTACCAACTACACACTACACAACTAACAAGGCTGAAAATGAGTCTAAGGATTAGTATGAGGCTGTGTATACATTCGAGGAGGACATGAGTCGATTTAGACATATAGGAAAAAGAAAAGAGTGAGATAGAGAGTGATAAAGAAATAGTGAAAAAAGTCTTTATGCTAGAGAAAGTGAAATTATTATTGACACTAACCAGTCTTTTTCTAGTGTGTTTGTATCATTAATTAGAGGTCACACATTTGGGTGACTTCAATACGTGCTATTGTACTAACCAAGTAGAAGCATAAAAGACCCAATTTATGTTGGTGGTGAAGACCCTTTGTAAGTATTTCTTATTTTACTTTGTCCTTTATTTAATTTTGATCATTCTATGTGCTTTAATGTTGTTTTTAATTGTTTCAAAATGTCTATGATGTATGTGATAATGGGTTAATAGGCAATGCGTGAGAGCAATATTCATTCATTTGAATATTGTTCGTGCATATCGCACTCTAATTCCCAACAGTGGTATCATAAGAGTCAATTACACATGCATATTTTGTGAAAATATATGAGGGACAAATATAATTATGTTTTGATCAATTAATGATCAGTTCATGTGAGACAAATCATTCATTTTAGGTTTATGTTTTTTAAGGTGGCAAACTTGATTAGATAATGATATATATGATGGAAATCCAAATATAAATTCCATAATCAATTTCGAATGAATGATAATATGATATGTACTTGGTATATAACTTCACGTATCATGGAATTGTCAAAACAAAAAACCTTAAATTTTGCTAACAATAAAAAATGGCCCAAACTTTATGGTAATTTGAATTTTGGTGCAAACTAGCAAAAACTTAATTTTATCAAAATTTGGAAGTAATAAATCCACTTTCCATAATTGAGTATTTATTTACTCAAATACTCTTGATGGTTTATGGACAAATATGTTTGTTCAATTAGTTACCTTTTTTGGTAAGCTTTTCAAATGAGACCAAAAAAAATTGGTTGATAAGATTATCTAAAATAATTAAATATATATGTTTTATATATTAGGTATCTTTTTAATTAATTATATTTTAATTAAATGTCTTCGATGAAATATGGACTAAATTTTGGCTTAGTAAATTTCTCATTTTTTTGTTTAATTTCAAATATGGCCGCCGTGGCATTTTCATTTTTTTAATTTTCAATTCTTGAATTTTTTTTGATTCATTGTAAAATAAGAACTTGAAGATTGTAAGGAGGCAAACCAAAAGGAGAATTGAAGACCCAATATAAAAAGGTTCAAACTTTGTAATCGTTTAAGTGGGAAATCACTAGGGCCAAAATAATAATTCCACAAAATTATCCAAATAATTATATGTGATGATTATATAATTGTGTAATGTATGATTTCCATGTTTTATGCACGTTTCAGTTTATATTTGTTTATTATAATGTTTGATTTATAATATGCATAAATTGTGGGACTTTAATAAGCCATTTTATGTGGACGAAATATTTTAATTACATGATTTGTTTAAAGGTAAATCATAGAAGTGGTATTGTCAGAAGGACGGTAAGAGTATAAAATAAATGAGACTTAAGTGAGACCATTGTAACTATTCTATATATTTGGAGGACCACTTAATGATTTTTTTAGTTCATAATAATATCATTATTAAGTTTTACAAAACAATAAAAAGAACCCAAAAAAAATTAGAGCTTAAAGAAATCCCCTCATTGCCATTTTCAAAAGTTAAATCATTATGTCATTGAAAACTACATGTGCATCGCATGAGTGCTTAATTGATGTATTGATATGGTTTTGATTATAGGTAAGTGGTTTGACTCCCCCAATGGGTGTGGCTTGGTGGTGAAGGGTCTAGAATCTCATCTTGAGATTCTGGGTTCGAATCTAGGGGGTGCAACTTCTTGTAAGAGCCTGGGGCAGCCGGGGGTTTTACCTGCGCCACGGTCCAGAATAGGTGGTTTGATGGCGGGGTTTCCAACGATTTCAAAAAAAAAAAAAAAGTGGTTTGACTCAATTAATGTGTGATATTTTGACATATTGCCAAGGTCAAACATCCAAGGACATTAATGATTGAGTATCAATGTAAACTAGTTTTTTGGCTAAACAAGAAGGCTTACTCAATGATCTAGGAATTATATACTTAATTGTAATTGGTAAAACACCTAACTAATTAACAATGACCAAAGTGTTTTTCCCATCATTATCATCTTCATCTTGTATTAATAGAATCATAGCTCACAAAGAATCCACCACTATGAGGGTTGATGTGATTAAAACTGCAACTAAGTATGAGAAGCCAAATGACATAAAGACTAAAATCAAATGGTATATTCAATGTAAATGATTTGTTTGATAAACTTGTTTATTTTTCTTTTCTTCATATGTTGAATCACACAGATATGGCAAATGTATCTCTTATGAGCATTCTTGATGCTCACAGACTCACCGAAAATAAATTTCTAGAGTAATACTGTAACTTAAGGATAGTACTTAGGCAAAAAAAAGCTTGTATTCGAAAAGGGTATCCCTCTTGAACCAGCACAAAATAGAATACAATAGGAGTTCAATGCTTGGAAAAAATCATCCAAGCTACTTGTGCAATATTTGGCTTTATGTCATTCGAACTACAGATCTAACATGAGCACATGAATGTAAGTTCTATTGTAATTCATCTGAATGAGTTGTTTAAAACTTCCACTATTTGGAGAGGTATGATACCTCAAATATTTTATTTCGTTTCGTCTTGAAATATAGATCGGTAATTGATCACATGCTAAAGATGATTGACAACATTGAAAAATTAGACAATCTTGGGTTCATGATAAAACTTGAAATAACTCAAGAGCTTATTTGTAATCCTTATTAGATACATTCAAGTGATTTATCATGAATTTTCACATTAATAAATTGGATGCATTTTTTCCTGATTTGCATAAAATCCTCAAAGTTGCTGAGAATGATCTAATTAAAGTAACAAAGATCTTTTGTATATCTTAATGGGAATTCTTTCCAACAAAAAAATGGCTCTAACAAAAGCAAGGCCTAAAAAGCTAATTCCGTAAAGGAGGCTGGTAAGGGGATAGAGAAGAAAAAGAAGTGCAAGGACACTTGCTACTTCTATGAAAAGAATGGACCCTAGAAAAAAGGATGCCAAGCCTTCAAAGTTAAAGAAGCAAGGAAGTAAAACTCAAGTGTATTTATTATTGAAGTTCATTTGCATGATAGTAACTCTACTTCTTGGGAACTTAATACCATATATGGTACTAATTTATATAACAATATAGTGGGAAATTGAAGATTGCAAAAATATGAGATTGATCTATGACTTAGAAATATAGCAAAGATAGCTGCATTGTACTTGGGAACCTGCCTATTATCAATGCCAAATGGCTTAATTCTAGAATTAGATAATTGTCTTTATGTATCGTTTTTTTTTCTAAGAACATAATTCCAATTTCTTATTTGTACAAGAAGGGATTTACCTTCTTTATTATGAATAATCCATGTTCAATTTCTTTTTTAAATATGGTTTATGGTGGTTGTACTATATGCAATGATTTATATATGATAGAATTAGATAATCATATTTTTCAATATAAATAGTGTAAAGAGAATGAATTACTCATTTGACATAGTAGATTAAGTTATATAAATGAGATAAGGTTACACAAAATGCATAAGGATGGGCAATTTACACTCTTCAAGTATCAATTTTATAGAACTTTTGAATCATGGCTCGTTGAAAAAATGACCAAATTATTTTTTAAAGGCAAAAGACTATGTGACCGAATTACTAGAGCTAATATATTTCGATGTATGTGGCTCTATATCAATTCATGCAAGGGATGTGTTTTCCTACTTCATTACTTTTATCTATGATTATTTACGACACAGATATATGTACATGATGCAGTACTAATCTGAAGCCTTTGAGAAATTTAAAGACTTTAAAGTTGAAGAGAGAAACAACTTAGAAAAATTATTAAGCCAATAGTTTCAAGATTATCTTAAGGCTGAAGGCATCAATCCTCAATGGACTCCTCCAGAACACCATAACATAATGGCATATCTAAAAGGAGAAATAAAAAATTATTATATGTAGTTCGATCAATGATGTCCGACATTGATATTCCTTTATCATTTTGGGGACTTGCATTAGATATCGTTTCTTTCTCCTTAAGGTTATTCCATCTAAAATTTCCAATGAAACTTCATTTGAATTATGGATTGGTAAATGTCCGAGTCATAATTTTCTGAAAGTTTGGGGATGTGATGCAACATGCACATCAAGACAAATTAGATGCTAAGGCGATTAAGTGTAAATTTATGAGGGTATCCCATAGTAATGAATGGATACTTATTCTACAATCCAAAGTGAATAAAAATATTTTGCATCACGATGTGTGATAAGTGCACAAAATTATACTTTGATCATCGCTAATTTGGCTTGATTATCATGTATTTAATATTAATTATAGTTTATTTTGTGTCTTATTATTAAGGAGCAATGGAACATGAAGATTGGAGCAATTACACATGTTTCGAGACCTGATGGCAGTCTTGGGTAGGTATGTGATGTCGTGTTCCCCAAGTTCTATTGCCCATTTTGTCAATCTCCCAGATAACTCCGGCTTATGTAGTATGTTTCTCATAGGATACGTGGTATAAACTGTGATTGGGTGTCCCTGGAAGTAGGGTCGAAGCTTCCTTGCAGCTGTTATCAAAGCTAATACTAACTTCTCCATTATGGGGTAGCGTGACTCCGTACCCAGCAGTGCTTTACTCACATAGTAGACTAGGAGTTGTGTACTCTCCTCATCTCTGATTAGGAATGCACTGACAGCTTGTTCCGAAACTCCCAGGTAGAGAAAAATCCTCTCACTTTCGAGTGGTTTTGACAACAGAGGTGGGGAGGTAAGATATCGTTTAAGTCCTTCCAAAGCTTTTTCACAGGCTGGGGTCCATTCGAAGTTATTTGCTTTCTTTAGGGCTGAGAAGAATAGAAAGATTTTGTCCGTAGACTTGGAGATGAACCTATTAAGTGCTACAATCTTCCCCGCTAGTATGACATCCTTTGGGCTGGAATGTGAGGGGATTTCAAGGATAGACTTGATCTGTTCTGGATTCGCTTCTATTCCACGTCGAGTGACAACGTACCCTAAGAAATTCCCTGAGGCGACACCGAATGCGCACTTAGTGGTGTTCAACTTCATCTCATACTTGTCCATTATGTTAAAGGTTTCTTCCAGATGCCCTAGATGTTCCTCATATTTTGAAGATTTTACCAGAATGTCGTCAATGTACACCTCCATAGGTTTTCCAATTTGTTTCAAGAACATCTTATTGACCAGTCGTTGATATGTGGCCTCGATATTTTTGAGGCCGAATGGCATAACCTTGTAACAATATATGCCTCGGTTGGTGACAAATACAGTCTTCTCTAGGTCGCCTGGAAGCATGAGGATTTGATTGTAGCTAGAATACGCATCCATGAAGCTTAATAACTAATGCCTAGTTGTAGCGTGGACCATCAAATCAATAAGAGGTAGAGGGAATGAATCTTTTGGACAAGCTTTGTTCAAATTCGTAAAGTCGATGCAAACTCGCCACTTTCCATTTTTCTTTCAGACTACCACCACGTTGGCGAGCCACTCTGAACTTCCCTGATTGCATCATTCTGTAACAATTTTTGAATTTCCTCATCGATGATTTGAACTTTCTTCTCTTCTATCTGACTGGAGGGTATTCTGGACCACACGGAGTTCGTGAGTAATCAATTCGGGGTCGATCTCCATCATGTTTTTGTGAGACCACGTGAAGCTATCATGTCGCCTCTTCAAGAAGTCAATCAAGTCGGCTCGTGGCTTGGGATCTAAATTACCTCCAATATGTGCCTTATGATCTGCATGTTGAGGGTGAATTTGGATCTCGTCAAGCTCTTCGAGATTTGATAGTGTCGGCTCCATATTACGAGACACATCCTGTAATTGTTATGTAGACTGGATTTTTTCCTTCAGAGTTGTTTGGTAGCAGCTTCTGGACGCGGCTTTGTCTCATTTTATCTCTTGAATCCCCCAATTGGTAGGGAACTTTAGAACTTGGTGATAAGTGGAAGATACTGCTCTCATTTCATGAATCCAAGGCCTACCCATAATAAGATTGTAGGCTGAGGGACAATCTAAAATCAAGAATGTGGTCATCTTATTGACTCATGCGACGTATACTGTGAGAGATATTTCTCCCATGGTGAATTTTTATTCCCCACTAAAGCCAATCAACACAGTCGTCTGTCTGTTTATCTTCTCCAGCTCGGCTCCCATGTCTGTAAGGGCTGTGGTAAAAATGATGTTGGCTGAAGACCCTGTGTCAATTAGCATTCGTTTGATCATAAAATTCGCCTCCTGCAAAAAGATTACTATAGCATCATGGTGTGGATTCATACTGTAAGAGTTGCTATCGTCTTGAAATTCCATAGTAAGGTTGGTAAACATCATCTCAACTGACATCGTAGAGTGAGGAAAGCTGACCGAAGCAGCCCTGGAGTGTCGTTTGGCTGCTGAATATGATACACCACTTACTTCTGATCCTCCCGAAATGAAATTAATTGTGTTGTTAATCGATGGAGGTGTAATTTGGGCCTCTCCTTGGCCATCCCTTCCATCTCTTCGAACCATCGTAGCTTTTCCTTTCTCTATGAGTAAGTCTCTCAAGAATCCTTTATTTAAAAATTCCAGGACTTCCAATCTTAACGCCACACATTCAGCTGTAGTATGGTCGTAATCTCGATCGAATTCACACCATTTTCTGGTGTCATTCTTTGTGAAACTTTTGCTGGAGCGTGTGGGCCATTTTACATCATTTTCTATCTTCTTTAGGACCAAGACCAACTCCCCTAGGGAGATTATACAATTATAGTCTGGGATTCTGGGTTTGCTTGCTGGTGTTATCTCTTGGGTCTTGTAAGTCGAGGTCGCCTGTCGAAATCTTTGTGGAAAGATCTATGCTTTCTTCTTTGTCGAATCTTCCTTTCTGAAGGATGATGAGGGATCATGTTGTGTCGTTTGGGAACACTATGCATTCTATCAATCTGCGAGCCGAAGGTACTTTCTTTTCTTTTGTTCCTCTTGTCCTCTTCCTACCTAATTTCAATTTGGGCCCGTGCCATGGCCTGGTCCATTGTGTAGCAACGAAACTTGGTGAGTTTTTTGTAGAGTCTGTTCTCATATAGCAGTCCATTTCGGAAAGCTTCCACTGAAGTAGGTTGGTGGAGATCTGAAATACGTATACTCTATTTGTTGAAGCGAGCCACATAGCTTTGCAGTGACTCTCATTTCCTCTGTTGGATGGCGTTGAGATCATCAGTAGTCTTCTCAAGCTTACAAAAACTTACAAAATGTTGCACAAACTTGTCTGCTGGTTTTTGGTACGACTCAATGGATCTATATGGTAGGTTGATGAACCAGGTAAGGGCTGGTCCTGCCAACGTTTCTCCAAATCCTCTACACATTCCAACTTCTCATTGGCTTGGTGCCAAGCTAGTTGACATCATCTTATATTTATAGTGTATAACATGGTCATCGGGGTTCGTGGATCCATCATATAGCTTCATATCCGGCAGACTAAATTTTCGTGGCAGCTCGACTGATGCGATGGCCTCCACGAATGGAATGTCTAAAATCGTTCCTGCTTTGCTCTTTCTAATTGGTAGCCTCACTCCTGGTAGTCTGGACATAACTGTTTCTTTGAACTCCATCATTTCCCTTCTTATGGTGGATGCAACTTGTTGTGTTTGGTCGAATGAGGAAGTCTGCGGATTCCTTGGGTCATGGTCACTTGGTGGGTTATCATGAGCCACTCCGTTAAACGCGAGTGAGACCGCGATTGCCAGGTTGATCTGGAGTGTCGCGATGCTGAAAGGTTGAGGAAATTTGCTCCAGCTACTTGTGTATATTCGCGTTGGAGTTTTGTATGGTCAGGTTCTCTTCTTCCAAAGCTCGCAACCGTTCTTGGAGCATGACTAATTGTGTTGCCACATGGTCTAGTGTCTATTCATTTCTAGTAGCCATCAGTATTTTTGTTGAAGGGATCGTAGATCGAGAAATCTTCATTTGCTATAAATCGATAGGGCCCCACGGTGGGTGCCAAATTATGGATGCCGATTTTCGTCCGAGGTCCACAATCGAGAATTTATAGGTTGGGGGCACTAGCGAACCTGCAAAACAAAGGTAGAATGAGTGGGGAGTACTGCCCACCGGTGTGGTGAAATCCGTAAGCTCTCCGACGCTCAAGTCAGTAATGAGGACGAGCATAAAATAAGGAAGATCAATGCTTGATGTTCCCTTAATCTATGTTTGTTTACCGTGAGGACGGTGGGTTTGTGTTTCGAGGATGAAATGCTAAGAAATCTAAAATGTCAATGTCCCCTCTCCAAGCCAAAAACTCTCATTTTATAAGCCATTTGAAGTAGGCTCATTAATTCTTTTGTCCGTTGGACCCCGTGTAACGGTCCATTTAATGGAGGAGTTATGAGTTTAAGCATTTTTTTTATTTGGAAACTGATGAGTTTGTTGGCCATTTTGATCTGGTCTCTTATTGAAGATGGGCTTGTGAGGTCTCTTGGTCCAATATCAATTTCAAGCTGGGCTTATTAAAGGGTTTCGAGTTTCTGGCTTTGTGGTTGGTCCAGAGATGAAATGTTGATTCTACCATTGGGCCCAAATTTGGCCCGTACATGTAGCACTTCCCATTGAACTTCTCGTTGCTTGGGAAGAATCGGCTCCACTGTTTTTTCTCTTTTTGCTACCTTTTTCCACCCTCGACGATATTGGCCTTAGACTCTATAGTCTTGTAACTGCCTTCTCAGACTTCATGTTGTCATCTTCGATCCTCTATCGAACTCCAAGGTCTCCAAGAATCATCTACTTTTTTTTTTGTGTTTCAGATAGCTTTTGAAGTCCTTCCATGATGGAGATAACTTTTCAATGATTGTGGCAACTTGAAACGTCTCGCAAAGTTTCATTCCTTCATCCAATATTTCATGAATGATTAACTTAATTTCACCCAACTGAGACATCACCGTCCTTGAATCTACCATCTTGTAGTCCAGGAACCTACCCACGATAAATTTCTTATGTTTGGCATCATCGGTTTTGTATTTCATCTCGGGAGATTCCCAGAGAATCTTCGCAGAAGTCATGCCTTGGTACACATTATACATGGTATTGTCAAGTCCTCCCAAGAGGTAATTCTTGCACAAGAAGTCACCTGACGATCATGTCTCTTCTCGCAGTTGATTGGCTATTTCTGTTTTCCCTCCACATGACCCGGAGGATCCTTGAGATACTTAGCCAACTGCAGTGTTGTCAAAAAGAATAACATTTTGCTCTGCCATTGTTTAAAGTTTGCGCCACCAAACTTTTCCGGTTTCTCCCCATGAGCAACCGGTACTGTGATATTTCCACTAGTCATGTGTAACTGGAATAACAACAGTAATCAATAAGTCTACAAAAGATAAATTACACAATGATCAACTGTATGATCTTATTTAAGTGATACATTAAGAATCCACCTATTGTTATATTGGACAGTAGTACCAAATAACACAAGTTCTTGAATTTATGACTAAGGTTTCTTATGATTAGTAAATAAAGGAAAATTCCCAGAGGACGGGGGGGGGGGGGGGGGTCCGGTGTAACCACTTAAATCTCTGCACACTTAGGCTCTTATCACATTGTTGACAGAATTTCCTAAACACTCTATCAATAGAATATATTAGACATTCAATATTAGTGTTACACTTCAATTTACAAGTACAATAATATTACAAGTATAAATGTAAAATTCAATCAAGCTTGTATGAAATTACTTATGTATTACTACACTTTTAATTCTTAACCAAGTATACAAAAAAAAAAAAAAAAAATTCAATCATACAATAAGTCAGATTTTATAACATAAAATCAAATAATAAGTTCTTAAGATTGTTGGAGATTATGTGTTATCAAATAAAATTTAACATGCAAATTAATCTTAATCATTCCAAAACAGAACTTATCAATGGATACTTAGTAAAATGTGTAAAATTATTGAAGATGGTGATGAAACTGAAATTCAAGTCGAGTTGCCTCTGCCCTTAAGAACTTATTAGCCCCCGCCTCGGTGCTTTACGGATGGTTTTATGCCTAACGTTCTCATAGGATTACTTGGATGCTTCTTGTAGAAGAGACACTCATTTCACAAGAACTTGAACAATGAATATGGAGGAAACTCTCTCTTTTTTCTAAATGACTCTCTAGACAATGGTAGACTTGTATTATTTTATAGATCCTAAGAATGAACCCATTGCCCTCTTTATATAGTCATGAAATGGTGCCTTTTGAGGGCACTCTTTGGTTTGGGGTGTAACCCTCCTAAGGGTTATATCTCTTCCCTTATGCATTTTGAAGCCTAGAAACTCATCCTTCCAATTTAGAGTACATGTTCTTTCATCCTTGTGCATTTCCCATAAGACACTACTTAAGGGATATGACTCTCCTATATATACTATAATTATTTAGAGAATTTACAGCATTATTTTTCTAAAATCAATTTTTTAGTCGACTTTTTGAGTGCATGTAACGTGCCTCTACCTGTTTGAGTTATTGTGCTTCTTTCTTTCTTTGTTTCATTACAAAAATATATTATTATTTTTTTATAACGTGGCAATTAATTTATTAAACTAATATAAGAGTTTCTTCCCCACTAGATGATCAATTAGACAAAGTATAAATGTCTGTGAGAAGGATAATTGAATCTAAACAGAATTTTAAGTAGTAAAAGATGAACGTGTGACCAACAATATGTAAATTCAAATTCAAAAACACTTAAAAATCGGGGGTTTGACTTAAAAAAAAAAGATAGATTAAAATACCTAATTAAACTTAATTAACCCTTAAAATTACAAATAGTTACATAGATTAAGAGTTTTTCGGGATCATATCAAATAATCCTCATCTAATCGTCAATACCTATCCAATATTTTTTATCCAATGAGAGCTTGCCATTGAAATCACTCGAAGGTTACAAGGCGGTAGTTGATTGTTGTAAATAATTAATGGTAGTTAGAAACAAAAATAATTAATGTCATGCTGACAGGTAACGGAAGATTGAAACTTGGTCTAATTAGAATCAGGAATGGATCAATCAAATGATAAGTAATTATTTCTTTGCTAGTTTGAATATCACCCATTTCATATATAAATCAGAAAATGAAATTATTAACGTATAAGCTTGAAAGAAGAAGTAGTAGTACTAGTAGAATCAAATCACGAAAGTAATAATGAGAATAAATTATCTTCTCTACGTCTGATACAATAAGAGCAGCTGTGAGATAGAAGTACAAACTATTAATTTGTGGCTTCTTCTATACTTTAATTTATTTTCTTGCTAGAAGAATTAAGATCTAATTAGTATCTGTAATTAAGATTAATATTTCGAGGTCTCCTATTTCTTATAGAAACGCCGATATCAAGTATCAACAATACTGAAGATATACTAATTAGGGTTGAATACAGCACAAAGATCTAGGCATATTCGATTTGTAAACTATAGTAATAATATTTTTTTATTTAAAAATGCCAAAGAACGAAATATTATTATAATATCTGAATAATTTAAAGAAGCCGGCATAATCCTAACTCCACCATTATTTTCTATCGTTAAATGAATTAAAAAGACAAATTGCATAAAATTAAGGGTACTGAAATATTGGATGAGGAAGAAGAAGAGAAGAAACTAAGCACATAGCACTGCTAAAAAATATGAAAGTTTATCACAGAAAATAATAAATATACATTACAAAACAAAGATCATGAATTTATTTATGTTTAGTTACTTACTTTCTTTGTTTCTCGATGATACAGGTCAATACAAAGCTAAGTAAGCTAGCTTTTGAAATCTTAACTGATCTGAACCTTCTGAGTTCTAAAAAGCTTGCCGCCCATGAGCCCAACCATAAGCCTCATGGCTCAACTGCCCTCCATTAGCCACCAAAATTGGTGGCAAATTATTATTATAGACAGGCATTCCTGAAAGATCCCCTATCCTTCCTCCGCCGCTGCCACTACCACCACTCTCTCCACCTCCTCCTACACCTCCACCTCCACCGCCTAGCGGCCCTTGAGCTCCAGCTCCCTCTTCCTCCTCCTCCTCTAGTGGCAACCTCTCATATGTAGCATTTGAAAACGTGGCCGCAATCACCATTACTGGGCCTGATGCCACCAGTGATCCCACCACACTCCCTCCCACCACCTGCCCTTGGCCCCCGGCTAAGTATATGGTCAACCCAGTTGAGCCGGGTGGCGCAGGACCAGGCAAAAAGGCACCGGTCAATGATAGTATCTCAAACCTACCATGAATTGCCATGACTGCACTGGGATCTGACGGCTGCCGGAGTGTCACGTTGGTCACCGTGCCGCTTCCGCTGAGAACACAAACACCTCTCTGTCTTCTCCTTGCAAAATTAGCTAGAGTTTCAGCAACATCAGAGCCGTTAGATATTTCCATGACGTGGCTCTTGAGTGCATTAGGGCTATCCCTAGTAACAAATATAGGAGGTTTAGGCTTGTTCTTTGACCCGGCTGGACGGCCTCTAGGGCGGCGCGTGGATACTTCAATAGCTCCTTCTCTAGGCTCATCGCTATGCTCTCTTTCTTCGTCGTCATCCCCGCCGCCACTTCCACTGTCTCCGTTATTGTTGGTCATGGAGATACCCAGATCTGGTTTTTTCATCGCAGCCGTCGAAGCAGCTGACCCATCCATCCCTGGCAGACCCACTTGGCCACCCCACCACCGGTTCGCCATGACTGTAACAAGAAAATTAGTTTGGATCTTGTTTTAATTAGCTGGACAAAATTTCTAGCTATACGTACCAAATATATATATATATATGAATATGTCCATATAAATAGAAACAAGAAAATATAAATTACTTCAGAAGAGGAGAGTTCCGTCTTTGATCTTAAATTAAGAATTAAAATTGTGTGAGTTTCAAAGTCTGTGTATATAAAATTATTGAAGGAGGTGATACTGGTGGTGGACTAACTGCTTGGAAATTAGGGCTTTCTTTTAGAGAGCGCGTGAGAAAGAAAGCTAATTGGGGAGCACGTCCTTTTCTCTTTCCTCCCGACAGCGGTATATGGACATATATATTTTTAAGGGAAAATGACACCCGTTGATGGTGGATTATCAGCAGCATATATAATCTTTCGTCCCAAACCCAAGCCCTTTTAAGTCTTAAAAGTCAAAATAAATTAGGCCTAATAAGCCGCATGCAGCAGCAACGAGTGATGAATGAGCCATCACGTCGGAATTGATGAGTCCTTTCCAATCGACCCAATAAGAGGAAGAAGCCTTATTCAGAAAACATGACACACAATGACAAAGAATCAGTGTTCTAATTCCATTGGAAGAAGGAGAATGATTCTTTAGCTCCCTGTAAAGGCTTAGTACCTTCTAGTTCTATTTATAAGTGTTTTTTTGCTTTTTCGTATTCGCTTCTCCTTGTAATTGTTCTCACTCCTTTACTTTAATAATAGTCTCTCTCTTGATAGTCTGCTAAACCTTCGCGTGTCAACTTAATAGGAATGTAAAATCTTGTCTTGGGCATTTTTCATTATTAAGGTTTTTTTTTTCAAAAAATAACAGAGGTAAGTGATGGCATATTCCAATACGACGAGTCCAAGTTCAACACCAACAAGACAACTAAAAGAGGTTGGACCATACGGACAGCTAAAAAAAAAAGAAGAAGCATATTTTGGCATGTTCAAGAGGACCTAACCTGAATTCAAGTACTAACCGTTCTTGAGAAAGTTGTGAGAAGTTTGTAGAGTACTACTCTTGAGAGAGTATTATAATCTTTTCCTTTTTTTCCACTTAATTAGGTAATATAAAATTTTCCCGTTCTCTCTGTGGACGTAGGCACTCCAACTGAACTACGTAACTCTTGTGTTCTTATTTTAATAACATATCCTATATCCAATCGGATTATGTTAGGAAACATAATCCATAATATATTTACATGTTTGTCATCTTAGGATCTAACCATACATGTATTACTAGTCCTAGATTTATTTACATGCTTAATTGAAATAAATCTATATTAACCACAACATAATTGCATACCTTTTTAATCTTGTAGAGACCTCTTAATCAAACTTAATTGATTGCTTAACTCAATAAGCAAATGGTCTTATTTATAGGAGGGAAACCAAGTCACTATTAGCTCACATGCATGGATTACTATTAATCATTGATTACTATTTAATCACATGCATTGATTACTATGTAATCACATGTATTTGGATGCATAATGACTTTCTCTAACCCTTCCAAAAATGTTACCATCATGGGTGTACCATATGTTCGCTATTTAACATTTTACTAATTGTTGTCACTTAACAACTCTTGTTGTTACTTAATTATTTGATTAACAACTCTTGTTGTTTACTTAGTAATGAAATCATTACTAATTGTTGTTATTTAACAACACCACATAATTAACTTAATAATTTCCAACATGAAATTATTATTAATTGTTGTTATTTAACAACACCAAATAATTAATCAACAATTAATTTTCAACATCTCCCACTCACACATGATGGGATTAACAATTTTTATTATCTCTACAAGAATAATTCATACTTTGCAATTATGTCGTGCGACCAGCATACTTCGAGAGCTCACTTGCTATACATCTGTTAGGAATATATAGCCGTTCGAAAAATGGACAGAACCATAGTGGATTATGTATGCAGTATCCTCGATAATTATCACATTAAATCTCTCTCGATCTCTTTTCGAATGTAATATTTATTTTGTATTCACAATCATGTTTGATCACATAGAATAACATAATTGGTCGACCAGTGAATACAAGCTAATGTGATATTATTCATATAATGATCTTTCTCATTTCTCGAATCTCTCAACTTTGATTCAATTTGCTTTTCCAGAGATGTCCTTTCAGATCGAATCTCTCATGATCTTTCAGTAACATTCCAAGATAGCAATCATCAAATCTAAGTTTTAAGAAGCAGACAAGAGTCTAAAGGGTACAATGTGAGATTGAAATAATCTCAAGGGTCTCACACAATATCAAGAATGAGATCTTTACTTGTATTACCCTCAATAGTCACAAATGTACACATGGTATGAAAACATGTGCTACGGTATTCTCTCATTTCCCATGGAGCGTATGTCTCATAAAATACCGTACAGATTATAGTTCAGACAAACACAATGTCTAACTCATAACTGACATTAAGACAAGTAAGGTGAAACGAACTTATTCACCTTAGGTCATATCACAGAGAAAGTGACCTCATAACGACATTACTTAATTTTCAAGCTTGAGCTCTCTAAATTATCACTAAGATAATTAGCTTAAAAATTTATCTCATCTCCCATTAACACAAAGTAATGGAGGCGATTTCCCGTGTGAGAGGGTCAATCATTCACTTGTCCGACATACTTCTCATACTAACTAATAGTATATTGTTTTTAAACATGTATCAACATAATAACATGTAAGCATTGAACACAAATATCAATGAGTATTAACATTAGTAAACATTATTTGGGAAAAAAAATACATATCATATATGTAAGCACATTAACATCTACGCAATCACTGAGTTTTTACATGTCTAACAAATACATCTATAGGAACAGGCTTGGTCAATGGATATGCTACAATTTCTTGCGTAGAAATGTACTTCATGTTTACCTCTTCTCGTGCAACTATGTCTTTCACAAAGTTATATTTGGTATCTATATGTTTCGTTTTACAATGGAATTTTGGGTCTTTGTGTGTAGGCTATCGCTGCTTCACTATCACAGTTAACTAATACTGGACCAGAAGCTTCATTTGACATACCCAAATGATCCAAGAACCTTTTCAACCACACAACCTCTTGTACTGCTGATGAAAAGGCCACAAATTCAGCCTCCATTGTGGATAAGGCTATATAAGATTGTTTCTTACTGCTCCATGAAATGGCACCATTGTTTAGCAAGAAAACAAAACCGGAGCTAGATTTTCTTTCATCTAAATCTCCTCCCCAGTCAGCATCAATATAGCCTCTCAATTGCAGATCATTACCTTGATAACACAATGAGTAATCAACTATCCCTCTCAGATACCTAAATATTCTTTTAACTGTTTTCCAATATGCTAGCCCTGGATTGGATTGGTATCTATTTACCATTCCAACAGCGCAACAGATATCAGGACTTGTACACAACATTGCGTACATTAAACTTCCAACTGTATTTTCATAAGGAACTTTCTTCATTTGTTCCTTTTCCTGTGGAGTTTCATGACACAATCTACGACTCAAAGCTTCAGTTTTCGTGATAGGAGTATCAATGGGTTTGCAAGCCTGCATTTGGAAGCGTTCAAGAATTTTCTTTATATATGACTCATGTGAAAGAGATAATAAATTCTTTGAACGATTTCTTGAGATCTTAACCCCAAGAATATATGCAGTTTCACCCATATCTTTCATCTCGAAGTTAGATGATAATCATTCTTTAATGTGTTTTACAAACCCCTTATCATTTCCGGCTATAAGTATATCATCCACGTACAAAGATAAGATAATGAACTTATATTTATCTCTCTTGGTGTACACACAATGATCCTCATCTATCATTGTGTGAAATCATTCGAAATGATTGTATTGTGGAATCGTATATACCATTGTCTAGACGATTGTTTGAGACCATATATAGACTTTAAAAGTCTACATACTTTCTCCTTTTCATTTTCTTTTATGAAACCTACTGGTTGTTCCATGTAGATTTCTTCATCAAGTTCTCCATTGAGAAAAGCAGTCTTTACATCCATTTGATGTAATTCTAGATCCATACTTGCTACTATAGCCAGAATCAAGCGAATTGAGGTAAATCTTACAACATGTGAAAAAGTCTCTTCATAGTCAATTCCTTCCTGTTGCGTATACCCTTTTGCCACAAGCCGTGCTTTATATCTTTCGATATTGCCATCGGCATTACGCTTTATTTTAAGAACTCATTTGTTCTTAACAGCTTTGCGTCCTTTGGGTAGATCAACCAATTCCCAAACTTGGTTGGACCTCATTGACCTCATCTCTTCTTCCATTGCTTTCATCCATTTTTCCTTAGCAGGACACTGAAGAGCCTCTTTTATGTTTCTAGGTTCTTCATCATCTTGAGGTATAATCATAAAGGTTTCTCCTTCGATATCGAAACGACGTCAAGGAATGCCTATACGATTACTACATCGTAATTGGGATTCTAGTGGTGGAACTGATTCCTCACTTTCGATATTATTCCCATTTGGATCGTGCACATTGATCCCACTTGGATTATGTACATCACTCCCAATCGGATCACGTAAATGAGACTCGTGTGAAACTAATTCATCATTTTGAGATTCATGTGAAACAGATTCATCATGTTTTCTCAAATTTCTCTCATCACTCCCACTTGAATTAGGTAAACCGAGAGTGTTTATCAATCATGTGATCCATGTGATCTTGAGTTTCATATAGAGATAAATCTTGACATATCTCTCCCTGCTTAGGAAAATCATTTTCTAAAAATGTGATATCTCGTGATTCAAATTCTGTCACGCCTCCACTTTCATGTTCACCTATGCAAACATATCATTTTGATTATTCAGAATATCTTATGAAGATACTTTTTTTCCTCTGGGCCTAACTTTCCATGTTCGTGAGAACGCACATGAACATAAGCCGCACAACCCCAAGGTTTTAGAAAGTGAATATCTGGTTTACGACCTGTCCATAACTAATATGGTGTGGTGGACACAGATTTAGATGGCACTCGGTTAAGTACATATGTGGCAGTTAATAATGCATCACCCCAATAGGTTATAGGCAAATTTGCTTGTGCCATCATAGACCTAACCATCTCAAGAAGAGTTCCATTTCTTCTTTCCGCAACACCATTTTGTTAAGGAGTAGCAGGAGTAGTCAACTGACGACTAATTCCTTTTTCATCACATAATTCTCTGAACTGATCAGATAAGTACTCACGACCACGGTCAGTGCGTAGTGCTTTAATTTTCTTGTCCAATTGATTTTCTGTCAAATTCATAAATTTCTTGAAACATTCTAATGCTTCGGATTTATGAGCAATCAAATAGACATAACCAAAGCGAGTAAAATCATCTATAAATGTGATGAAATAAGATGCTCCATACCTTGCCCTGACATTCATTGGACCACAGATATCTGAATGAATTAATTGTAATGGAAATTATGCTCTAGTCCCTTTTCCAAATGGTTTTCTCGCAGTTTTTCCTGCCAAGCAATATTCACAGGTTGACAATTCTACCTTCTCAATATTTCCCAGAAAGCCTTCTTTGGCTAATCTGTTCATTCTTTGCTGGCCAATGTGGCCAAGTCTAGCATGCCACACAGTTACAATCACTATCATTACTGACAGATGAAGTAACAAACGAAAAACCGAAATTGTGATTAAAACATTCAACATTTAATACAATAAAACCATCCAGAAAATAACCAGAACCATAGTGTATTGTACCTAAGTACAAATCAACACCAAATTTATGGAAGTTCAAATTGAAACCTAAATTAACCAAAACCAACACATATACTAAATTTCGACGAATTTATGGAGCAAACAATACATCATGCAGTAGTAAAGTTTTTCCACCATGCATGACTAACTTGCATGTTCCTATGCCTTTGACTTCAACCCGTGAGTTGTTGCCAACATATATCCACTTTACCCCAGGTGAAATTCACCGAAATTCCACGAAGGCATCTCTATCATTCGCTACATGGTCTGTGGCTCCTGAGTCTACAGTCCACAAAGGATTAGATTCAGTTAGAAAGATTGAACTTGAAACACATATTTCATTTAAATATGCACGAAAGGTATTCATCTTTTTAGGCTCAGTGCAGTCACGAGCAAAATGACATTTCTTACCACAATTAAAACATTAAACCTTTGCCATGTTTTTCTTTTTTGTTAGGACGTTTTCCTTTCCTATGTTGATTGGTTTTCTGTTTCTTTTCTGGCTTAGAAGAATTTTGTTCTTTTCCGAACTGTAACCCACCACCATGAAATTTTCTTTTCTTTTTGAAACCCCAGGTTTGCTAGTTTCTGTCATATACACTTCAGTATTTGACTTAGCAGCCGCAAGGCGGTCGCTTTCTAATTCAAGGTGACGTTTGGCATCATCAAAGGTTTTGATGCTCTCATTGTGGGTCAAATGCATCTTCATATGCTCCCAGCTATTTGAAAGAGAACGAATGACCGCTTGGACTTTCTGTTCATCTGTAAGAACATGTCTAGCATCTGCCAGTTCAGTAATCATGTTTGACATTTGCCTCAAGTGTTTTGACATAGTGAACTCATGACGTTTCTTGTATGTGTCAAACTTGATTGTCAGTGACCTGAGTTTGGTTATTGAGGTACTACCAAACTTTTCAGCTAGTGTGGATCACATATCCTTAGCCATGTCATATTTCCTGAACTCTTCATTAGGTCATTATCCATACTGCTCAGCAACGTAATGCGGGCAATGAAATTCTTTTTCTCCAGGCCTCATAAGCCTCTCGGTCTCGCCTGTGTTGGGCCGTAGTGCCCTGTTCAGGTTCATCCATGCTCATTTTCAAAGTTTCAAGAACATCTTGTTCTTCTAGCACATATTGGATTTTCATGCTCCAAAATTCATAATTATCGTCATTCAGTTTCTCACCCTTGTTGAGTTCAGCAATAATGTTCTTTGTTGCGGAAGCCATATTAAAAACACAAAGTTTCTACAGACATTCATGCACAATTGTTAATACTTTTATTTATTTTATCATGAAACGAATTATGTTTAATAAAATTCTTCAATGGGGTTGGAGTCAAAAGGCCAATATGTGTCCAATCATCATCCAATTACCCAATGTAAAAATATTATCAACATAATCAATCATGTAGAATCATTTTCTAAAAAATTACATAAATTCTTAGAACATCTTAATCATGCGACAATTGTACATGACAATCATTGATTTAATTACATAAATTAAATTCAACATGAAACATTCATACATATAAATATAATATTTACATGTCGTAATATAACACACAGAAACAACATGAAAGAAATTAATATTTTACAATAATAATTTTCCAAGTTGTAGAGTCCCAACTCATATATGTTTTTGGATACGAATCCTCAAACTCTTTAGGTAACTCGTAATTGATCTTGGACAGCCATGGAAAACCTATAGCAAATTTAGGATCCTTACAACGTTTCAGGGACATTGAAGGAAAAATAGTATTATTTGCCTTATGCCGTAGATACTGAACCGCTAACCTTTCAATGGCTTTATTATAAGGAACATGTTTTTCCTCACGTTTTACTAATATCCAAATACGAGTAAGTTTTTTTTGCCATATCTTGGGGAGAGTGTTTCTCAGTAATCTGAATCTATTCGGCTGTCCTATCCAATTACCTGCCCAGATAGACTCTTGTAACATGTTATTAAAAGTGATGATATGCGAAATCATATCATCGCTTTCACTCATTCGATATTTATCCATTTCCATCAACATGTCTAATATCATCTCTTAGTCTGTGGGTGTCGTAATCACTTTTGCAATTCTTCGAATTATCGCCATGATTTTTCTGCAACAAATACAAGAAAAAATCAATACAATGAAACACAAAGTTACATTGACTAAAATAAACATCACAAAGATATTCATTTTCATAAACACAAAGTTTATATGATAAAATAAATTTATTGTGGTCGATTACAACATTTTGCACAAAGGATTAGACTTTTAACCATGACGGATCGGAATTACCGAAGCAAATCGATACAGACATGACCCACACGGGCCCACAAAAACTTCACGCGCCATACACGCGCCTCAGGAGTGGCTCACGCCCCTCCAGGCGCCGGCCACGGGCTCCCACTCGCCCTCACGCGCTCTCACGCGTCGGCCATTCTCGGCCGAGTTACACGCGCAGACGACATGTCATCCGCGTGTTCCGTGACTGTATGACATGTCGGTTGTCAATTATAGATGTAACCGATTTGTCGGTTTCGTGATAGACTGACGAAATGTCATCCCTTTGAGCTCTAAGCGTACGACTTGTCGTACACAAATCGGGCGACTTGTCGTCTGATTTATAAATACTGGATGACATGTAGTACAGCTCTTCTGAGAGTGTTTTTCTGGGTAAAAACATATTCAACTAGCCAACTTCTAGGGTCCATATATTTCTCAATTTTAATCCAAATTAAGAAAATGGTATACCAAATTGAAGATCTCATGACCTAGTTTTCAAAACATATTTGAACATGCGATTATCAATTTTATACAGAGAGTTATTACGGCCCAAAGTTGGAAGAAAATTATTTTTAAAAACAAAAACCAGAAGCATTTTCAATATTTTTCATGCATGTTCATGTAATTTTTGTGTAATCCAACTAGAATACATGTATTTAAGCTACTGATACCAATGTTAGGAAACATAATCCCTAATATATTTACATGTTTGTCCTCTTAGGATCTAACCATACATGTATTACTAGTCCTAGATTTATTTACATGCTTAATTGAAATAAATCTATATTAACCACAACATAATTGCATACCTTTTTAATCTTGTAGAGACCTCTTAATCAAACTTAATTGATTGGTTAACTCAATAAGCAAATGGTCTTATTTATAGGAGGGAAACCAAGTCACTATTAGCTCACATGCATGGATTACTATTTAATCACATGCATTGATTACTATATAATCACATGTATTTGGATGCATAATGACTTTCTCTAACCCTTCCAAAATGTTACCATCATGGGTGTACCATATGTTCCACATTTAACATTTTACTAATTGTTGTCACTTAACAACTCTTGTTGTTTACTTAGTAATGAAATCATTACTAATTGTTGTTATTTAACAACACTACATAATTAACTTAATAATTTCCAACATGAAATTATTACTAATTGTTGTTATTTAACAACACCAAATAATTAATCAACAATTAATTCCAACAGATTATGACTAATTATTGGCATTCATTATCATATAGGCATTTATACTATATGTTTACGACATATATCATTTTGATAAAGCCTTTGGAGTGATATACATAGGAATTAAAGAGAACTTTGTTAATCATTTGTGAAAACCATCCTAAACATAATGAGAACATTATAGGGTTTAAATAAAGTATCCTAAAAGTTTCCAAAAACCATTGATTTTGGCGCGTGCAAGATACTCCTAGCATGATACTACTAGTATACATATTAAGTTAATGACATAAACAAAATAATCATTCTAAAATCACACCAAAACAATAACATATTTAACATGTTTTCTCATGACATTTCAAAACAGAAATTTATAAGAAAGCAAAGTGATGAAGGCTTAACGATTTCCAAAAATCCACCCACTCCACACTGTTGGAGTTTCTATATGTCCCAAGATCAAAACTCAAGCATGAATCATAAGTGAATACAACGACGGAAGTTGCGGAATACTTACATCGAGCGGTTGAGCGACGCGGAAGCAACAAAAAACAAAATTCTGCTCACTGCCCACTGCTCATGTGCGCCCACTGCAGCAG
>SKCR01041788.1:0-42037 GCA_019454045.1 Zanthoxylum bungeanum | reverse complement strand
AGTCCCAATACACCTCAAGAGAGAGCACACATGAGTCAAATACTATATGCATATGTCATAGGTAGTCTCATGTATGTAATGTTTTATATAAGACCGGACATTACATTTGTTGTTAGTGTAACAAGAAGATTCCAGTCCGACCTAGAAGAAAATCATTGGATAATAGTTAAGGCAATCCTCAAGTACTTATGAAGGACTAAGGATATAATATTAAATTATGGATCACCGGAACAAAAAATAGAAAGGTTTACGGACTCAGACTTTCAGACAAACACTTACGATTATAAGTCGACTTTTGGATTCATTTTCTTAACTAATTGAGGATCATTCAGTTGGAAGAGCGCCCAACAATCCACTATTGCGGACTCCATTACTGAGGCTGAATACATAACGATTTCAAAAGCAGTAAATGAAGCTGTTTGGATGAAGAAGTTCATTACAAAATAAGGTGTGGTTCCAACTATTAAAGGTGCATTCCCTTTGAACTGCGACAATAATGAGCCTATAACACAAGATAAAGAACCAAGGTCACACCAGAAATCCAAACACATTCAAAGAAAGTATAACATACTTAAAGAATATGTTGAAGACGGACATATCATTGTTCAGAAAAGACCTTTGTTGATAATGTAGCTGATCTAATCACAAAGCCAATGAGCCAAGAACAAATGAAGCATCATCTTGAGAATATGGGCATTTGGTATCATAATAACTAGATTTAGTACAAATGTGAGTTTGTTAGAGTATATGCCCTAAAACATGTTATGGATGTTATGATTTAAGGTATAATATTTTATAATACAGTTTATTATTTACTAATAAAAGACATTTATTTTCTACACATCGTTATATCCATATTTCATGTGTATGTCCCGAGACATTATGTCAGATAAATATCGTTAATCTAAAAGACGTTTGTGATTATAATAGTCAATGATATTTATACGAATAAGTCTCAAATTAATTTTTTTGGTAAAATGTGATTATTATACAGGACAATAATACATCATTCGACCAATATTATTATGTGTTGCCTACACTGACATTTGATGTTGATATAATGGATGATGAGTCTCATATCAGAATACATTAGTGGCGTTATATCCTCTGACTTGAGATCACATGCTAAATTGTACGATAATATTCATGGTTCACTAGTATATCATCATTCGACTAGTCACTATGGTGTCAAAAAGGCCCGGATCCGGACGGACCCGGATCCGTAAAATCTTTTTTGCGAATCCAGGTCTTTAAATTTAAGACCCGGGTCCGGATACAGGTCCGGGTGATTCCGGACCCGGGTACCCGGGACCCGGTTAAAAAGAAAGTCAAAATCCCTAATCTGGCTTCATCTTCATCTCACGCAGTCACGCTCTCACCTTGCCTCTCACTCTCTTAGCCACCAACGACAACGACCAGCCACAGTCAGTCACCTTGTGTTCTTTATGTTGTTCATGGAAAACAAATTTCCTTGTAGTTTGTTTATGTTATGTACTTGTGTTGAAAGTTCAAACTTAAGTATTTTTATGTGTTTTGTAATTTCTAATATGTATTCAAACTTGTTGTGATATTATTAATACATAATATTAAACAGTGGAGCTTAAAAAAAACAGTGGAGGAACGACTCATTGCGGATCCCGGGTCCGGACCCAGATGCGTTTTCCCGGGTCCGCATCCGGACCTGTGCCACCTGAAGTGCTTGCGGATCCGATCCGGGATGGTCTTGAGCTATTAACGTACGAAGTCATGTGTGATTCAAGAAGGGATTCAATAGCTTTGATAATAAAAGATATATATGTTTTAAGGAAACTCAAAGGTGAGATACAAGTATTTGGTCAAGTAGTCGATATCTTAGAGATATCAAATCCACAAGATTGAGTTTTAAAATATATCGAGTGAATAGGATTTGACCTATCCATGATCCTAAACGCGATAAGGAACATAAATATCGAAAGAAATGAGAGACCATGCTCCAAGTGTATTCTAACATGTTCATATGTTTTCCCACTTCATATCATCGAATACCACTACATACTGTTATAACATTATGACCATGGACATTTATCCATGATCCGTGGGATATCATAGAGATGAAATATTAAAGAGTTAAGTCATTCAACTTTTACTCGATAATGAACCTAGAACGGTTGTACAAATATAATTCTCGTCTATATTATAACTCCAATAATGTTTATATTAAAGTTAATAAATGATTATTTTGGTAATTAATATGAAAATTAGATTTTAATGAAAATATGATTTCCTAATAAGATTAGAATATTCAGAATATTTTGGAAATATTAATTTGATCAATAAATTCGAAATATAAAATTTAGATTCAATTGTTTAAATAAATATTTAATATTTATATTAAATAAATTAGATTTATTAAATATATTTTTATTAATTGATAATTAAAATTAAGTATGCTAAATTAATTAATAGTTAATTAATTATTAAGCCAAAATAATATTTAATCTATTGTACCTTAATTTAGTGGGCTCACACCCTATTTAGTTAAGTCCTAATTTAAATTAAATAAGAAGTCTTATTTAGTTAAGTTTCCTAATTTATTTGGAAAGAATTTTAAAGAGACCAAATTTGATTTGAAGAGATCTTGGATTATCCTTTTTGTATTGGTATACAAACAATCAATCTCTAATCTATATAAAAGAGTGAAAATTCGGCAAAGGGGTAGAGCTTTTCCCTTGGTCGAAATTCTCTCTCTATTTCTTTGATTGTTACAAATTGTTCTAAGATTAATTCAAGGAAAGTTGTTTCTTTTATCTCTAATCTAGAACTTCAACATCCAAAAGAAAGTTATTTTCTTTGTTCTCAAAGTGAGAGCGATTTATTCATAGAAGAGTTCTAGTGTGTCAACTAGAGGTGTAATATTTGATGCACTACTAGTAGGAAAATTCAAGGAAGGAAGTTCAAGAATGGCTCAAGGAAAGTACAATTGCAATCATATATAATTTATTATTGTTGATTTTATTTATATTGATAGATAAAATAGCAGCATGTATGTTTATATTAATTATGATTAATCTAACAGCATAATTTATTTACATTAATAGCGATATAACCACGATCCTTAAAGTGGTTATGTAAGAAAAATTTAATTTCTAATCACATGAATGCTTCCGCGCTAATCACAAAACCGTCCATTTTCTTCATTTCATTAAAATATAAAATTTAAAAAACTCAATATTCAATCCTCCATATACTAAAAAAAATACTTATAAATTAAAGTTTAACAAACAAACTTTTTTTTTTTTAATAAAAAATAATCATTTTTGCATTTTATCAAACATCATGTCTTCAGTAACATGAACAACAAATAAAATATAAAAATTTGTATTGCTGAATTAGGCAAGACAAAAGATAATAATTTAGACACTTCCACCAAATTCAAATATACGAGGGATAAAAAAAATTGTTTGTTAAACTTTAATTGATAAATTTTATTAGTATAAGAATAATTAAACATTGGGCTTTAATTTTTATTGTTAATTATCTTTTTATTAGCGTGATGCAAATATCGTACCCACAACTAGGGATGACAATTTCGCCCACAAACCCGCAAACCCGTAAAAATCCATACGTAATGGGTATGATTTGATAAATATTTAAGCGGGTTTGGTAATTTAAAATAAAACCCGCTGCAGAATTGGTAATTAAGCAAACCAGCTGATACCCATTGTGGGTATCCGCTACCCGTAAGTTTAATTCTTTTTTTATTTTATATCTTTAGGGCAAAAAAATCTCTCATATAAAATGACTCACTAACTTACAATTTTTGAATTCTCTCTTTTAATATTTTTGAATTGCTTTTGGTCATGGTTCAATAATTTTGATGATATGAATTTAACATAATGAAGGATATTCAACTAGTGATTCATGGATGTAATTGTGATAATATGAATTTGACATTATGTTATAAATATTTTAAACTTTTATTTATGTGTCATAATTTACAAACTGTCAAATACATTTTTTTTATATGTTATGAAAAAGTATCAATGTTTAATTAAAAAGATTGTATTATTAAGAGAGTAAGGGAATTCAATATTTAAAAACCCGTAAAAATTCTGCTGGGTACCAGTGCGGGTTTGGTAATTTATTTTTTTATGCGAGTGCGGGTTTGGAAATGAAATGAAAAACCCGCAGCGGGGTATGGTGCGAATTTGATAATTTATTTATATATGCGGGTGCGGTTTTGGGTTTGATAATGACAAACTCGCACCAAACCCTATCCACTACCATCCCTACCACAACAAATTGAATATGTCCTTAATTATTTACAAAAAAAAATCAACATCCTCATGAGAAAACTCAATTCATGATCTCAAAAATAAGACAAAAATGTGCCAATCACTCAACAAATAAATACATTGTGTATATATTTAATTATTTAAGATTTATTATCGTTTCACTACTTTAGAAATTTCAAATAAAAAAATAAGTATTGAGTATAATATTTCATCATTATATCTTTATAAATTTTATATTTTACTATACAATATTATATTTTTCTACAAAAAAAAAATTATGGGAATAACAAATAGGTACAAGAAGTATCATGGTAAAATATTTTACTATTACAGTAAAATATAAGGTTTTGTAAAAATATAATAATAAAATGTAAGGTTTTATATTAAAATGTTACAGTTTAATACTTTTTTAACCATTTGTTATTTTCTAATTTCTAAAATAGTGAAATAATAAATATTTTGACAATGGTAGAAACATGTTAACATATAAAGTCTCCAAGGGGCATGTCCTCGTGGTGTATGGCTCAGGATCTCATCTTGAAGTCCTTGGTTCGAATTCATGGAGTGCGTTTCTTATAAGAGTCTGGGACTGTTGAGGATTTTACCTGCTCCGTTTAAACCCGAAATGATGGGTGATTTAGCGGTAGGATTTCCAACGATTTCAAAAAAATAAATGTTAACATATAAATCCAATACTATTGCCACTATGGATAATAGTCTAGTGGTTTCATATCCTTAAGGTAAATTTAATTGTAGTTCGAAACCTTTGAGACGACATATGAGTGTGTGAATTAAAAAAAATCCAATATTATTACTGTTTGCATAATTTTCTATTATACGCTTGTAAAGTTCAAACCTCTTGAGACACAATCCCAGAAAGGGGTGATTGATTCCAAGAAAATACCTCCAAGGGGCACAAGCACACAGATTACTGTCCTAAAGGTTAAAAAAACTAAGAAATTAAAATACTTGCTCTTTCGAGTCATGTTTTTTCTTTCTTCCTTTATTTTTTTTCCACACTTGACCTTTTTATAGCGCATGCTTCCACCCACAAACGCTCGAGCAGTTTTGCCGTCTTCATCCCCACTAAGCCCCCACGTTCTCTGTGCACATGTAACTACTGGATCATGCAAGCACCACTGGATAATGCGTGCAATCGTTGGATACTTGCTAGATTTGGGGTCACCATTAGTTTGTGTAATAACGTCGAATATATCTCATAAGGCCAACCGTCTTGGAAGTGTTTCATTCTTTCTTCATGATTCTTTACCCATTCCTCGAATCGTCATGAATTAGGTCTTTATAGGCCGAATCCTTCTTCGTCTTGTCCAGAATGACGTCATGCCTTTTCATCCTTGGATACGTCAATCCTTTTTCGTCATTTGATACGTCATCTTTTTCGTCCTTTGATTCATTCGGAATCTTCGTCCTTGGGAGAAATTTATTTTCTGTTAACAATTGTCTCCTAAATTCTCCTTGATCGTCTCGAGAGATGAGATCAAGGCGGAATTTCTCAGCCACGCGTGTAAAGTTGGGTTGATGCCACTGGCCGCTTTTACAAATTCGGCTTGCTGACCTTTCGTTTTATCTCTTGCCGTTATTCGCACGTTTCGAGGATTGTTACTTATAGTTCCTATGCAAATCTATCGATTCCTTGATAAATGTGTGACCTTCCCCATTACGTCTTGTCGCAAACCATCATTACGCTAATTAATATGCCACTTTTTGCGTCACATCTAGGTCACATCGTCTCTGGCAACACGCCTCTTCATTTTCCCGCTCTTTTTTCTTCCCTCGAATTAGGTCGTGACACCTATCATAGGGCAAACTTTCATCTCGGCTATATAAACCCAACCCTTATCTTTTCGCTGTTTTACTTTTCCTCATATTTTATCACTGTAAATCTCTTAACCTTCCTGCTATGGCGTCTTCTTCCTCTTCTCCCACGAAAAAAACTACTTCGACCTTTGGTGATTACCAGGCCGCCTTGGACGATCCTTTGGTTGGCGTTTTTTTGGGGTCCACACCCTCGATGAAAACTATGGATTGTGCTCCTTGGGCCCCATTTTTGTTAGTGATACAGCCATTAGCCCAGCTACTCTACTCCCTTCTATTTCTAACCTCTTTTTTTCCGAACCCTTGAGCATTTCTCTCTTGCTCAGTCCAATTCCATCCGCACCTGGCCCAAACCTGACTCCTCTTTCGAGACCCGGTTCCAACGCATGAAATTGCATGTAGACACATGCTCTTTTCTTGAAAATAATGGTATGCTCTCCCTCATAGAGCTTTCACTGGCACTGCCTTCTTTTGATCGGAATCTATTCCCCACATCACTGCTTTTTTGGTCTTCTGATTACAACATTTTTCTTTTTCCTTCCGGTTCCTTCACCATCACATTTCATGATATCAGTGCTTTGACCGGGCTGGCTCCTTTGGGTGCGACCATCTTTGCTCCTACCAACTTTCGTTTTCCTTATCCTCAGATGGACGCTTCATCCTTTTCCTCTTATTCTTCTTTCTTTCGTGCATTTTTTGAGTCAACTGATCCGGTCTCGGTGCTGGAACGCACTGCTTTCATTCACTATTGGCTTTGCAAATATATCATTTGCGTGCCTAGTCAGAAACCCATGGCGGGTTATCTTCCAATCTCTTCGGACATTGCCAACAGTCGACTTTTAGATTTGTGTTCTATTTGTTGGCTGCCACTTATCGGGGATTGGTCGTTCTCCAAAAATAGCTACGGTCTGGCTCTTCGCCATTGCTTCTGGCCCTCTCTGGCTTGTCCAACTTTGGCTCAGAGCCTACTTCCCTGTTTTCGTTTTATTAAGTCGAACCGTTCATTTCCTTGTGCGGGCCTTCTATTCGCCCATGTAGGGCCAACTCCTCTCATTCCTCGTACCATTTTTGAGTATTTTTATACGCTTTCTCGGGTCACTTTCCTTATTTTTTCCCTTTTTTTTCTTGGGCGACGACAGCCCTCTTCATTCATGAGATTTTCACAATCAGATGGAGATGAATCTGTCAATCGCATCTGGCGTAAGTTTTTATGCACCTACGATCTGATTCATGACATCTTGACTGAGCTAATTGCAAGCTGGGATAGAAGTGTATTCTCCCCTTCACTGCTCGTCAATTTGGCCTTGTTCAAAGATGGCTCCTTCCATTATTTTACTCTTGTTCCACTCCAATAGAGCGTTTCAAGGTTCTTTCGCTCTCAGACATCGATCAATGCTTGTCTGAGGCGCGATCTTTACTAACTTCCTTTTCTTGTGACTCTTTCTCTCATTGTACATCTGTCTATCATCTTTTTGATCATTTTTGGCCAGCTAGCCGCGAAAGACTCTTTTCCTTGCCTTTTTCCTTGGTCTTCTCCGGTATTCTTTTTTTCCTTCAAACCTTCGAAAATAGCTGGTGACCGGCGTAAACACACACGTATAACGCAAGCGCACGTATCGTTCAAGTAGTATAAAAATATCGATCCCACGAGGACTTAATATCTAATCTATTAATTTTATGAGGTCAAATGATTACTAGTATCTAACAGGTTGTTTGATTGATTTGAAATGGTGACGATTCTAAATTTAAAAACAAGTAAATAACATTGTTCGAGTAGATTTTAAGAAAATTTAATATTAAAAACTATCTAGGGTTGTGATTTCTTCCAATATCATTTTAAAGATGAAGTGGTTATCTTAAAGTTGAGTAATATATTGATTTATTAACCTGGAACACTAAATTATGTGTAAGCCTCTGTCGATGGTCAGACACAATATCCAGTTTAAAACCCAATTGAACCATATGTCTATGTCAACCAAATTATCTGGATTCATTAAGTTTAAGTTCCAATTATGGCTACCCCCGCCCGACAGGTATATTCCTATCCTGTAAGGAAATCTATTAAAGGGTTATCTATCCTCAAGGAAGATCGTGGGCTATTAAGTCTAAGGCTGAAACCTAAAATCCCTATGTCTAGTTCATTTTAGATTTACCAGATCAATTTTATTAATGGCCAGTTAATGAAAAAGCATTAAGTTTAAGACTCAATAAATAAATCTTTATATACCCCAAGCTATAATCTAACCCTTATAAAACGGTGATATTGGATTTCATCACAACCCCAGATAACTAATTTAGTTACAACACATAACTAGGGCTAGTAAAACTTGAAAATAAAAGACATAAAGTAAAAATGCGGTAAAGTAAATACTGAAAAGTAAATTAAATAAATAAAATGCTAAGGTAAAAGGAATTACTTTTACTACTACTAATTTAGATATCTCCCATAAAATAATATATAAACTTGTGATAACATTACCAACCAGCCATATAGGCGGTAACCTGATTAGTCAAATTAAGTCCAACTGGCCATTAAGGCGGTAAAAAGATTTGTCCATGAACCTGCCATATAGGCGGTAAAAAGTTTATTACCAACCGACCAATCTGGCGGTATCCTTGATTAGTCAGGTTAAAACAAGATTAAATGAATTACCAACCGACCAATATAGCGGTATCCTTTTTAAGTCAATATTTTTAATAGTGAATATATTATATTTAAGGGAGATTAATCTAAATAGAAATAGTAAAAGAATTACCTTTCACCCTAGCTTAAGGAAGTTATCTCCTCATTACTGAAAAGTAAAAACAGAAAATTAAAGAAAGAAAAGTACTGTGCGTAAAGTAAATTGCGGAAAGTAAAAACTGAAAAGTAAAGAAAAGAAAGTGCGAAACTGAAAATTAATTACTGAAAACTAAAAATAAACAAACTAGATACAATCTTCTTATTTATTCATTAAGAATTTCAAAGAAGAAAGTATGAATTTTACAAATGAAATGGCTTGGTATTTATAGGCAAAATTTTGCCTCCATCAAATCCCACCAAATCAATTATTAATTGCTCCATAATTTGCTCCACCCAATCCATTATTAATTGCTCCACTAATATCTTATCATGTTTGGTGTGATTTGATAATTTTTATTATTTATTTATTAATTTATTTTTTGCTTTGAAAATGATTGAAAGTGACTTTAATATTACCACTACACACTTCTGGATGGTTCATCATTTCGGGGGCATGAAATCTTCAGAATTCGAATTATTTTGTCTTTCAAAGTTGTAGATCTTGAGTCGTCTTTAATCTGGAACTTGAATCAGCTCAATCCGATATCTGAGTAAAACGTTATGCCCAAAATACGACAGATGCGCAAAATGGGAATTTCCAAAACTGCACTTCGTCAAAACGCCCTTTCAAGTTTCCAATCTCCAAAATTAAAATATCAAGTCCAATAATTGCCCTTATTGACCCATATTTTCGTCCTAAATGATTTCATAAGTCCCAGATATTATTTTATCTGCAAAATAAACTAAAACACATCAAAACGTTCATCAAACCCGAGAAACTAAACAAAATATTAAGTAAAAGGGGCGGTAAATATTGATATATTTTCCGCTCATCACACCCAAACCTAACATTTTGCTAGTCCTCGAGCAAAACAACAAATAAATACAAGAAACAATTAAAATTAAACTAAGCCACTTTCGTAGGGATCACGGTTGCATTTAGCGTATGCAACAAGCCTTTAAACCCCTAGGTGTCCCTAGTGGACGAGTTGGTAGTCCGTGAGGGTTTACATCAATGATCCCACAAACATTTTACAAAAGTAAAAAGGTAGTAAAACTAATGCACACAAAAGCAAAAAGACAAGCGAAAAGAGAATAAAGATGTTAGTGACTAATCAGGTGAAACTTTTACTCCAAGTTACTAGTTGTTTTGTTTCATTCTAAATTACCGAATAGGTAAATCTCCGATTATTTTAACCATTCTCCAATACACAGCCAACAAAATATTAATCAACTCATTTTTGCCACATAGTCATAAGTGCAGTTGATAAGAGAGTAATATTTTTGTCCTAAAGTTTTATCATCAATTCACACCTTTTTGCCGCAAGGAATAATTTTTCTGGATTTTTCTGATTTTTTCTTTGATTTTTTCGCTATTTTTTATTTATATACAAATCTTCCATCTATGTAACGAGCGTGTGGGTCGGCTCCCAACCAACCAGTTGGCTTTAGGCACCAGGTGTAAACACCCCTACGGACTTAATTACTCAGACTTCAGATATATATATTTTTTGCAGCATCTTTGATCCATGTAACGAGCTTTGGGCCAGTGACTCCAACCAGTTGGTTTTAGGGCACTAGGTGTAAAACACCCTTACAGACTTAATAACTCGGATCTCAGACGTTTTTTTTTTTTTTTATTTTTTTATTTTTTTTATCCACTGCTTTTTGAGGCTTCCTCCAATTAAACTAGAGCACTGAATATTACAAACTTTTCAATTTAGCTCATGTCTGTATGTTACTATATAGATTGATAATATCTGTCAACTGAGCATATAAAGATTCATTTTAGTCAGTTTTATGGAGAATTCACAAATTAAATATTTAAAATGAAATAAACAAAAATAACTTGTTCAAAATAGGTTTGAGATACGTTCAAGAGTGGAAACTCCTTACTCAGCTATCTTTTACCAATTTCACCTTTTTTTAGTCAAATAAAAACACAAAAACACAATTATTTTTTGTAATTTTTTGAAATTTTTTCAATTTTTTTGTATTTTTCGAAAAATTTTGGACTAAAAATAAAACAACATAAAAACTAAAAACAAGGTACTAATCAACTAATTCCCTCCCCCAAACCTAAATGAGACATTGTCCCCAATGTCTTAACAGTAAAAGGAGAGTTAAGAAGGTCGTACCTGGTTAGCTGAAATCTACAGGAATTTAAAGGTTAAGATCCAGATTAACGGACGCCTCTTACCACGATCGTCTTCGAACCAATTTATCTTTGAAAGGATAGGGTCAACTGTGGTTCATAGGCTATGAGTTGGTCTATTAGATCCGGAGCAGTTCTGGCAGTGAAGAGGAGTTCTTTCAAAGGTTTTTGACACGAACCCATTTCTCCAAGCATCATCAAGAAACACACAAAGAAAATCATAAAATCCATCAACATTAAACAGTCCAAGTGGTTTCTGGTGTATGTTCAGGGTCGCCCAAGATAGTACAATAAAAATTTCCTCCAATGTGCCCAAGCCACCTGGCAAAGCATAAAAGCATCAGCACGATTAATCATTTCTACCAATCGTTCAGACATACCTGGCACGATCAGTTCCTCTCCGTTTGATGATCCAATAAGATTTGCCTCTGCCAAGGGTTTTGGGATGATTCCCAAAACATGACTGTCTCCTTCATGTACAGCCTTTGAAACGATCCCCATAAGTCCAAGATTTCCTCCGCCATATATTAAGTGCATATTCCTTGCAGCTAAGACTCGACCCAATTCCTGTGCTGCTTCTATGTATTGTGGCTTAGTTCCAACACTAGTACCCCCGCAAAACACACAGATATTTTCAACTCGTCTTCTTGAAGTGGCTTCCATTTTTATGTATTTCTTTCTCAACTCTGGATGCCTTCAAAAGTGCAATGACGAGCTGAATTTATAGTACCTGAAAAGGGTGAGTAAAAATAGCACAAGTATCTTCCAGAGGACGATTAGTAGCGAAATAATATCGTGATAGTCAAAAAGGTCTGGATCCTGTCGGAGAAAATAAGAAAACAACAAAACAAATCACAATTATTAAAAAGACAAGAGATATAATATTTACAAGAAAAGTAACGGCTTGATTGACGTCTATGCGTCAGGGACAAGCTTCCCATCCAATTTTCTTATAATTGGCAAACAGGGTCTTTTTGAGTCAGATTCCCGAGACTTAATTGTTGTCTTTTCTTTTGGAATTGTGTATGTAATTTGCGAATGGCAATGTGAACATATCCACTGGGATGCGTCTCAAGAGTTGAAGATATTTCATCTAAAGACTCCTTACTCAAGCCATCCCTAATGAATTTAATTTTGTCTTCGCGATTATCAGACACCATTCCTAAAGAACGACAACGAGTGTTGCAATTAAATCGTGCACATTTAAAACAAACACCCATTTGTTTAGCTCTTCGTTTCTTTGCATAGGTGCTTTTTCCAAAACCAGGCAGATGTGAAATAAAAGAGTCAGAAGACTCACCTGCCAATCGGACTCGTGCTTCAATTACCCAACGAATATCATTAGGAACACCGTGAATTGTCAGTAACCTCATCCGTTCCAAGCGAGCTTTGTAAACTTTCATCAGAGATTTTTGAGGGAGAGAAGGAAATTGCTTGCGAAGATTTGCGAGAGCATCTTCCATTTTGAAATGACTAATCCTGCAAAAATTAACACACAAAAATAAAACACACCAAATCACAATATATACACAAATTGCATGGGTTGCCTCCCTGCTAGCGCTAAGTTTAAAGTCGTCAGCCAGACTTGGCTTCTCGAACGTTAAGCTGGATCTGAAAGTGTAACACTTTCTTTTTGTCGCTCAAATGATTCTCCCCAGTAGTGCTTGACACGCTTGTTTTTAACCTTGAAAGTTTTGTTAGCGTCAGGATCATGTATCTCAACGGCTCTATTTGGTAAAACTTTGGTGATCACAAATGGACCTGACCACCGTGATTTTGGCTTCCATGGGAAGAATTTCACCCTTGATTTGTTTAACAGTACCTTCTGCCCTGGTTCCAGTTGTATGCGCACTAACTTCTCATCATGTGTCTTTTCTTGCCCTTTTCTTTGTACAATTTGGCATCCTCAAAAGGCTGATTGTGAAATTCCTCCAATTCGTTGAGCTGGTGGAACTTTTTCTCTTCTGTTGCTTGTAGAGCAAGAATTGGCTCTTTCAGTGCAAAAGATGCTTTATCTTTAGGCTCCACAGGCAATTGACATGTTTTAAGTTTGTCAGTAGAACTTTGCATTGCATTGGAGTTCTGAATGGTACTGTGTATCACATCGAGTCTGAAACATTCCTCATTCTTTTCATCATCTGGGAAATTCATGGCCTTGAAAACATTGAATGTTACTTCTTGGTCCTGTACCCTCATGGTTAATTCTCCTTTTTGTACATCAATAATGGTTCGACCTGTAGCCAAGAATGGTCTCCCAAGGATGATTGGCACGTCTGCGTCTTCCTCCATATCAAGGACAATAAAATCTGCTGGAAAATGAATTTGTCAACCTTGACCAGCACATCCTCAACTACGCCTCTCGGAAATACGAGCGTTCTATCAGCAAGTTGCAGTGAGACTGAAGTTGGCATTGTTTCTCTCTCCAATCTGTAATTTCCTGAAAATAGAAAAAGGCATCAAGTTAACACTTGCACCTAAATCACACAAAGCCTTACCAAAGTTATGTTCTCCTATGACGCAAGGAACAGTGAAACTGCCAGGATCTTTCAACTTTGGGGGAAGTTTCCTCTGAATGATGGCACTGCATTCTTCTGTTAATGCTACTGTCTCGTAATCTCCCAATCTCCTTTTCGTGAAAGAATATCTTTCATGAATTTGGCATAGGTGGGCATTTGTTCCAACGCTTCTGCAAATGGAATGTTGATATGCAGCTTTTTGAAGATCTCCAGGAACCGAGAAAACTGCTTGTCCAATTGTTCTTCTGAAGACGTTGAGGAAAAGGTGGAGGTGGAGTGATCTGTTCTTTTTCCTTTGCTTCTTTTTCCTCCATCTGTTGCTTTGTTTCTTTTGGAACTTCCTCAGCAGCTGTTTTGACTCCAACATCTTTGTTGATTTCAGTACCGCTTTTTAACATGATGGCATGACATTGCTCCTCCTTCCCCATGTTCCTTGGATTTGGCTCTGTGTTGCTAGGAAGGGTACCTGGCGGTCTGTAACTCTGAGCATTGGCTAGTTGTCCGATTTGATTCTCTAGTGCTTTGATAGAGGCTGAATGGCTTTGAAATTAGTGTCATATCTTATCTTGCTGCTTGAGAGTCGTGTTTTTGCTTCCATCTTTTTCAAGTAGGTCAACACTTCTGTTATTCCTGATTCATTTGCCTGCTCCTGGCCTTTGTTCTGTTGCTGGAATTCAGGTGGATAGTTCTGCTGTGGCCTGAATTGTTGCTCCATGATAAATTAGGATGATTCCTCCACCCTGGGTTGTAGGTGTTGGAATATGGATTGTTCCCTTGTCTGTTGAAATTGTTGACATAATTCACCGTCTCTTCATGTTGTTTTGGTTCTGGTGCTCCTCCATATGGTGAACTTGTGGATCCAGTGATGTTCACAACTTGCGTGCTAAGTGTTTCTAGACATTTGCATATCTGATCCAGCCTGGTATTCACTGCTGTGTTTGCTCCAACTTCATAAATTCCTGCAATTCTTTGGATCATGCTCCTTTCTGTTGGCCACAAGGAATTGTTGTTGGCCATTTCTTCGATTAGGTCCCAGGCTTGATCTTCTCCTTTTGCCATCAAGGCTCCTCCAGCAGCAGCATCGATTGTGGTTCTCATTATTCCAGAAAGTCCATTGTAGAAGGTTTGAACTTGTAGCCACTTTGGAATCTCATGGTGAGGACATTTCCGGAGTAAATCTTTGTACCTTTCCCAAGCTTCGCAGAGGGATTCTGAATCTTTGTACAAAGGATGTGATGTCATTCCTCAATTTTCCGGTTCTGGCTGGTGGAAAGTACTTTGCAAGAAATTTGGTGGCTAAAGTGTTCCAAGTTGTGATAGAACCTGCTGGTAGTGAATGTAGCCAAGCTTTAGCTCTGTCCTTCAGGAATATGGAAAAACTCGCAGTCTCATTGCTTCTTCTGATGCTCTGTTGTAGTTAAAAGTGCCGCAAACTTCCAGGAAGTTGCTGATGTGGGAATTAGGATCTTCAGTTGCATTCCCCCCGAACTGAACTGAGTGCTGAATCATCTGAATGCATTTTTGATGTCACACGCATTTGCTGGTAAGGGAGGAAGTACAATACAGGAAATGAGTCTGTCAACCACCGGAATGGTTCTGTCTCGAATGGGAATTGGTGGTGCAACGTTCAAAGGTTCAGGTTCCATGTTGACTAAAGCTTCTTGGCCTTCTCGCCTTTCCCTCTCAACTGTCTGATGGTTCTTTCAATTTCTGGGTCAAGCGGTCGGAGTTCAAAGCTTCTGGTTCGTCTCATGTATTTCTGAGAACCTGAAACACAAGAAAACAAAAACAATAAGTAAAAGAATTAGATACAAGTAACGTATCTAACCCCTAAATTAATAGTGAAGATAAATAAGTCCCCGGCAACGGCGCCAAAAACTTGACCGGCGTAAACACACACGTATAACGCAAGCGCACGTATCGTTCAAGTAGTATAAAAATATCGATCCCACGAGGACTTAATATCTAATCTATTAATTTTATGAGGTCAAATGATTACTAGTATCTAACAGGTTGTTTGATTGATTTGAAATGGTGACGATTCTAAATTTAAAACAAGTAAATAACATTGTTCGAAAGTAGATTTTAAGAAAATTTAATATTAAAAACTATCTAGGGTTGTGATTTCTTCCAATATCATTTTAAAGATGAAGTGGTTATCTTAAAGTTGGGTAATATATTGATTTATTAACCTGCAACACTAAATTATGTGTAAGCCTTTGTCGATGGTCAGACACAAATACCCAGTTTAACCCAATTGAACCATATGTCTATGTCAACCAAATTATCTGGATTCATTAAGTTTAAGTTCCAATTATGGTTACCCCCGCCCGACAGGTATATTCCTATCCTGTAAGGAAATCTATTAAAGGGTTATCTATCCTCAAGGAAGATCGTGGGCTATTAAGTCTAAGGCTGAAACCTAAAATCCCTATGTCTAGTTCATTTTAGATTTACCAGATCAATTTTATTAATGGCCAGTTAATGAAAAAGCATTAAGTTTAAGACTCAATAAATAAATCTTTATATTACCCAAGCTATAATCTAACCCTTATAAAACGGTGATATTGGATTTCATCACAACCCCAGATAACTAATTTAGTTACAACACATAACTAGGGCTAGTAAAAACTTGAAAATAAAAGACATAAAGTAAAAATGCGGTAAGTAAATACTGATACTGAAAGTAAATTAAAATAAAATAAAATGCTAAGGTAAAGGAATTACTTTTACTACTACTAATTTGATATCTCCCATAAAATAATATATAAACTTGTGATAACATTACAACCACCCTAATAGGCGGTAACCTGATTAGTCAATAAGTCCAACTGGCCATTAGGCGGAAAAAGATTTGTCCATGAACCTACCATATAGGCGGTAAAAAATTTATTACCAACCGACCAATCTGGCGGTATCCTTGATTAGTCAGGTTAAAACCAAGATTAAAATGAATTACCAACCGACCAATATAGCGGTATCCTTTTTAAGTCAATATTTTAAATAGTGAATATATTATATTTAAGGGAGATTAATCTAAATAGCAATAGTAAAAGAATTACCTTTCACCCTAGTTAAGGAAGTTACCTCCTCATTACTGAAAAGTAAAAACTGAAAAATTAAAGAAAGAAAGTACTGTGCGTAAAAGTAAATTGCGGAAAGTAAAAACTGAAAAGTAAAGAAAAGAAAGTGCGAAACTGAAAATTAATTACTGAAAACTAAAATAAACAAACTAGATACAATCTTCTTATTTATTCATTAAGAATTTCAAGAAGAAAGTATGAATTTTACAAATGAAATGGCTTGGTATTTATAGGCAAAATTTTGCCTCCATCAAATCATCCACCAAATCAATTATTAATTGCTCCACTAATTGCTCCACCAAATCCATTATTGCTCCACTAATCTCTTATCTTGTTTGGTGATGATTTGATAATTTTTATTATTTATTTATTAATTATTTTTTGCTTTGAAAATGATTGAAATGACTTTAATAATTACACACCACACACTTCTGGATGGTTCATCAATTTCGGTCATGAAATCATCAGAATTCGAAATTATTTTCTCTTTCAAAGTTGTAGATCTTTGAGTCTTCTTTAATCTGGAACTTGAATCAGCTCAATCCGATATCTGAGTAAAACGTTATGCCCAAAATACGACAGATGCGCAAAACTGGAATTTCCAAAACTGCACTTCGTCAAAACGCCCTTTCAAGTTTCCAATCTCCAAAATTAAAATATCAAGTCCAATAATTGCCCTTATTTGACCCATATTTCGTCCTAAATGATTTCATTAGTCCCAATATTATTTTATCTGCAAAATAAACTAAACACATCAAAACGTTCATCAAACCCGAGAAACTAAACAAAATATTAAGTAAAAGGGGCGGTAAATATTGATATATTTTCCGCTCATCAGCTGGGCCGAAGGGACCTGTTGAGAGAGATGGGTCGAAAAAGGCAGGTTTCAAACATCCCAAATGGAAATAGCCTTCACCGACTCATAGTTCTGATTCGGATGAGCCCTTGTTACGTTGTCGGACTACAATTGTTTTTTTGAGATGGTTCATTCTTGCTCCTTGTGTAGGTGTCCTGGACCGAACAGCCGTCCGGCATGGCTGTGCTGTCTCAAGCTTCCGAGCCCGAAATCCCAATCGTCCAACACCCATCAGAAGAGAGTGAGGCTGCTGACCCATCAGAAGAGGGTGGAGCTACTAAACTCCCATCAGAAGAGGGTGAAGCTGCTGAACTCCCATCGAGCAGAATCGATCCCTAAGGTATGGGGTCACATATAGTACTGGGCAGTAGAGACCCGCTCATAGAGGAAATTCCAATGGATGACCCTTTCTTCGAATCTCATCCATTGTGCAATCATGTTCCCATTGTGCAAGAGTCGGATGATGAGCCTTCTCGGTTTCATCCTGAACGGGTTGTCCCTTTGATACATAGATGGACTGCCGCAAGAATTATGGGAAGTTATAGGGACATAGATGGCCTATTTATTTGGCCAAATTGGGTATATTGGAAGAGGCTAGGCCCCTTTTTAAAATCGATATCATCGAACGAATTAATGAAGATATCGAGGGTATTCATGTTACTTACTCTTCCGATTCTGATTCTTCTACAGAGACCCAGTCATTGGGCATACCAAACTTTTCCCCTTTTGATCCTCCATTGTAACGGTCTCCTTCACCAGAACGACCATCATCCCCAAATTTTCTGCCGTCGTCTCCTCCGGCAATGTCTCGTACTCCTTCACCTTCATCTCCTAGGCGAAAGTCTCTATCGCCCCCTGGTGACGTCCCTATGATAGCCGTGGATGAGCCATCAAGTTCCCAGTTTTAAGCCCGGAGCTGTAAGTGCTTCTCTTCTCTTTGCATAACTTCTTCGGCCTTCATTCTTTAACCCATTTTCTGTAAACATGTGCCTGATCCATTTATGCAATCAGTCCAAGACATTTTGGACCATCTTGATCGGCTAGCCTCTACTCCGTCTCAGCCTTCATCATCCTCAGATTGAGTAACTACAGACTTGGAGGCTCTTCGGGAGGTCATTGGTCAATATGCCTCCTTCACTTTGCTGAACATCGGTCAGGCCGCTCTGCCAGAGAATATGCTCAAGCTAGAAATGATTTCATCTAAGCTATCTCGACTGCAGGCTTCTCCTATCTTGCCTATACTGGTGGAGAACCGACTCTTCCTCCAAGATTTACAGAATGAAGTAGCGGCCCTTATTCCTCGTTACCGAAATATACATAGTCAGAAGGTCGGGCTTCGTTCTTCAGTGGCAAAGAAAGAAAGCCTTCGCGATTCCCTTAATGCTCTCCGCCAGTCCTTACGGGAAACCACGGATGAAATGATGATTGAGGAATCGATATTATTGGACCTAGAGCGACAATTACAGGAGATCCGGCGCCTTATTGAAGAGATTCGTATGAAGAAAGAGGCCAAGAGGAAAACCATTGCTGCTCAATTATCGGAGGTGAATGCTTTTTTGGCAGAATACGAAGACCTGGCTCAAGTTGATTTTGAGAGGAGCCTGGCCGATCTAACGGCAGCTGATAGAGAGATGCAGAAAGAGTGACATCAGTTGAGGGAAACATTCTTATTTTTGAAGGACAAGAACTCAACTAAGGACTTCCGACGGCCCCCACTTTTTGGCTGATTTTGTATTTATTTATTCGCTGGTAGGACGTTGCATCGTCCATTATTATAATTTTCTAGGATGTTAGATCGTCCTAATTAATGAAAATATTTTTTGTAAGTTTTTCTTTACTTTCTTCTTCATGAAAAATATTTTATGACTAGGCTTCAATATGTGTAGTTAGATATTTTTCTACTCTTTTGTGTTTGTATTTTGATGGTTGGGAACTTGGTAGAAATATGGAAGCATGTATGTTAAAAAGATTACTTGAAATTAGTTCTTAAACACTCTTTTAGCGATTTGATGGTGTTGTTTCCATTCTAGAGTTACTTAGCTACTCATAAATGACCTAGAATTTTTCTTGAGTTGTTTCATGGTGGTGAGACTTGTTTGGTGTAGTAAAGATTGAATAAAGTGTTGAATTTTATTAATTTGGTGTAAATTGGCCTATTGGACAATTTTGAGAACCCTCTCCAAATTTGGGCTATTCATATATGTGTTAATTAATAATGTGTATATGATGCATATTAATTTTGGTGTTAATTGGACTTCATCTTGAATGATTTTGAACCAATTTGGACTAAAATGCATTTCTTGGAAACTTGAGGGACCTCTCGGCAATTTAGAAAAATTGTTTTCTTGAATTGCAATTTATATTTTGACATGTATGACATGTATAAATCATTTTGGTAGTGATTGAGAATCACCTAATTACGTTTTTGACAAATTAGGACTAAAATGATCAAAATACAAAGTTTAGGGGCATTTCCGTATTTATTGAAAAATCTGGAAATTTTTCAGATTTTCTATTTTTATTGTATATTTGATGTACAAATCATTTTTTTGTGATTGGAAATCACCTAAGTTTGTATTGAACAACTTAGGACTAAAATGATGAAAATGGAAAGTTTTGGGGTCTTTTGGTAATTTACTAAAATTATGATTTCCGGGTTAAAAGATTTCTATTTTTGAGTATTTAATGATTAAAATAAATAAGTTTATTTTAATTATCCAAGAAAAATTAAAGAAATATGAAAATTTGATTTTCCCGCATTCCGCTACGTAACCCGGATATTTTGCCTAAAACCCCAACAAAAATGGTATCATAGCAGGTCTGAACCTAAACACATGATATGAATATGCCTTCAAATTCAATGTTTAATTATGTTCTTACTTTATACATGCTTGTAGTTTTTTAAATTGATTAAATTAAATGCGTAACATCTTTGCGAAAAATCTCTAATTAATAAGGTTTTAAAGTAATATGTATTGTATGCATATTTCTTGGTCCGACTTGTCAATACGGTTTTTGGATATCTGTTCTATGGATGCACGAGAAAGTGCCAAAGCAGAGTGAGGGTGTAGTTGATAGAAATTTATCCATACCGGATGTATATGTGATACTAGATAAATTCAGCGAAAGCGGAAATCCTGAACGTGCCAAAGCTGTCAGGACTACGCAAGTATCTTGAATTTATCATTGATAAGTTTAACCTTGGTACGCCTCCTTGTGAACGTGCCAAAGCTGTCACAACAAGAAACGACCAGGACTGGAACCTAAGAGTCATAGTGAGTGATGACAATGAGTTGTCTACCTAATGAATATACGTAGGCGAGAATGTGCCAAAGCTGTGAGTCGAAATATATTCATGGGATCCACCACTCACTATGGAAATTAATTGAATCATTGAATTCCTGTTTTCCATTGGGGATTACGGTATTACATAAATTAGTGGGAGGCACTGCTTGGTAAAATTCCATAACAAAAGCAGTGTGTAATATTATGAAAATTGATGCTTATATTTCCTTTATTCTATATTGTTGATAGAATTAAAAATTCTAAACCACTGCATGCATATTATTTGTATATATTTTCTGACTTTCCTTATGGTTGTATATTTCTAGAATAGGTTCTAGATTTCGAATAGGCCTGGATATTGTTAGATTAGTTAAAACCATCGGGAACTGTTGTTCTGATTATCTTGAAAAATCAAGATGGTTAGTGACTTAGTTTCAAAGTCACAATAGGTAATCTAAATAGATATCCGGTTTAGGATATAATATTCTGGAGAGAATAGTTTCTTTTGCAGTAAGAATTGACATGAATTAATTCATGTCTCGAGATTCTTGACTGGCATTAAGAAAACCCCATTAGGTATTTTTTTATCTGATAATGACGTTTCTTGGCTTTAGTGACCTTTATAGGTAATGTGTCTGACACAATTTGCTAATCAATATTTGCAATTGTTGTGAATAGTTGAAGGCAAATTATAAAGCTAAAGAAAAGAGATGCGTATAGTTGTGTATATGAAATATTGAATTTTCATAATACGACAACTATAGGTATTGGATATCAGATCTCCCGTCTAGTTATTTAAAATATTATTTAATGATTATTTTGATATTTGATATCAGAACTTGTACTATTGGATATTGTAGAAGTGAAGCAGGGTTTACCGTTATACCTATGATGCTCGGCGACCAGGACACTGCTGGGCTCGCATCCCGTAGAGAGTACGGAGTAGCCTGCGGGGGACTAAACCAGAGAATAAAGGAGTCGCCACCCAGTGTGAACTGAGAAATGATTTAACGCCGCACTCACCCCTCGCAAGGGAAGACCTCAAACCGTTGGGTTCGGAATGGTCCATTACTTATGCTAGTATAATGGACGAGTTCACACAATGGTATAACCAAGTCTTATGCAGCACATGAAAAATAATTCAAATAAACACACAAATTTGCACACCCATAAACATGAATATAAATAAAAGCAAATATATAGTTCCAGAAGCATATTAAATAAAGAAGTACGATAATGTAAATCATAAGAATAGTAAAAGCGTTAATAATAAATGCAAATAATTAAGCACATAATGCAAAATAAATAACTAAAGAGACGAAAATACATAAAATATAAAGAAAGAGATTGTCCAGTGTGTGCGCGTTCGTGTACCGTTCGTAAACGCGTTCGAACGAAGTGTTCCAGAGAGTTCACGTTCGTGTAACGTTCGATAACGCGTTCGAACAGAGTGAGGCAGAATGGTCGCGTTTGAATTGCGTTTGAAAATGTGTTCGAACATTCTTACAAAAATAGCATCAATAATGACATAAACACACATATGCGAATATTTCCCGAGCGGTACGTGGAGTTTTATCCCAAGTACAGACCGCACTACCGTCAATTCAGATTTGGCTACGGAATTTACGTCTGGGTTTCCATCTGATATACCGCAAAGGATAATAACACATATAGACATTAATGCAATGTAAATAACAAAATAATAAAATAAAGCGTATGCAGATAATGAACAAATAAAATAAAGGCGAAGTAAAAAATAAATACTAAATTAAATGCGAAATAGTAAAATAAAAATAAATAACAAGAAAAGATAAATAGCGAAACAAAATTCAGAATAATGAATAACAATAAAAGTAAATAAAAAAAATAAAAGCAACATAATAAAATAACCATAAAAATAAATAAATATAAAAAGATAAACGATAAAATGCTAAAGAAAGAAAGATGTGACCATAAATTTGGTCATTTTTGATATAGGATCTCGCATACCCGGTTAGACATATTTCATGTCCAACCAGGCATGCCGCGTCCAGAATAACAAAATAAATATGGTAAAGGGTGCCCTCAAGTCTTACCTTTTAAGTTGCTTCTCGGAAGCGGGTTAAGCCGTCTCCGGAAGGATTAAAGCTTGGTGGTTTTTTTTCCTGGTTTGCTGGTCCGCTGTTTCTACTCGCTGTTTCGCTATTTTGGGCTGATGTTTAGGCTATTTTTGGGCTGCTGTTTTTGCTATTTTTGGGGCTATTTTCTGGACTGGTTTGGACTGTTTCCTGGACTGGTTTGGGCTAATTTTTTGGACTATTTTTTGGTGATTGCAGGGGCTGTTTTGGGGCTTATTTTTGGTGGTCATGGGCTGTGTCTAGGTTATTTTTGCTGCTATTTGTTTCGGTTGGTTTGTGCTTTGTTGTTTGGTATTCGGTGGAGGGCTATATTTGTTGTTTGTTTAATCGGTGGAGGGGTGTTATTTGTGGTTTGTTTAATCGGTGGAGGGAGTTAGTTTTGTTGATGTTTCGGCGAAGTGAGACGGGGTTTAGTTTTGTTTGTTTTAGTCGGTTTAAGGGTTTTTTCTGTTCGTTTTTTTTGGTGAAGGGCTGGCTTTTATTCCTTGTTTGTCTCAGTCCTAGGGAAAAAGATGAAGAGATGTTTTGGTGTGTTTGCCATGTATCTTGTGAGAATAAGAGGTTTAAGGTTTATTTGAGTGATGATGCCATGTGAGCTTGTGAGAAAAAAAAGATCCCCCACTTTGATGGTTTGGTCCCCTTTTTATAGTTGTGCCTCCTAGGGTTTATGGTTATGCCTCATAGGTTTTCTTTTCTTATTTCCTCTTCCTTGGCCGCCACTCTCTCTCTATATTTTCCCTTATGTGTCAAGATTTGCTTTCCATAATAAGGTGCTTAAGGGATTTCAAATCTTTGTTAATTTGGAAGGTGATTTGAGGGGATTTTACACATGTGTTTTGCATGGGATTTTTTATTAGGAAGGCTTGGGCGTGTGGGCTTGTGTGGTTGGCGTGTGGGCTTGTGGGTTGCATGGGCTTGCATGGGCGTGTGGATGGATGGGTTGCAGGGTAATGGGCCGTGTGGATGGGTTGTAAGGGTTTTGGGTCGAGGCTAAGGTTTGAAACAGAAATTGACTGAGTGAATCTGAGGCTAGCTAGCGAGTCCGAATCCAATGAGGTGCTAATTTTGGAGATTTTCCTCCCGGAATTCGTTTTTTTTTTTACTTCTGCAATTTTTCAGGTAGTGCCTCCATACGAGGCTCATCATTGGGCTTCATGCAAAAATACAGTGCCTACAATCGTCCCCACTTTGATGGAGCATGTGCAGTGTGTGACAGTGACAACCCTATCAAAGTCATACGTGCATTTTTACTTACCTGGTTCGTCGGCCATTGCCGAACTTACATGTTGTTTCGCTACTCTTGTGAGGTGCTTTGACCCCTAGGATTCATCCCTGCGAGATGCTTCGATCTCTAAGATTTGTTCCCGAACTGAATTGAGTTGGTGGCGAGGTGCTGCGACCCATGGGCTTTGTTCCCGCACCACCGAGTGTGAGATGGTTCATTCCCGAACCGTTACTGGTTTGAGATGGTTCATTCCTGAACCGTTACTGGTGTGAGATGGTTCATTCCCGAACCATTACTGGTGTGAGATGGTTCATTCCCGAACCATTACTGGTGTGAGATGGTTCATTCCAGAACTGTTACTGATATGAGATGGTTCATTCCCGAACCATTACTGATGTGAGATGGTTCATTCCCGAATCGTTACTGGTGTGAGATAGTTCATTTCCGAACCATTACTGATGTGAGATGGTTCATTCCCGGACCGTTACTGGTGTGAGATGGTTCATTCCTGAACCGTTACTGGTGTGAGATGGTTCATTCCCAAACCGTTACTAGTGTGAGATGGTTCATTCTCGAACCGTTACTGATGTGAGATGGTTCATTCCCGAACCATTACTGATGTGAGATGTGTAGGCATTGCATTTTTACACGTGAAACCCGATGATGAGTCTCAGTTGGAGGCACTACCTTTTTAGTTAAGGATATTGCGGGAAACAGAGGTCGGAAGGGGAAATTCAGAATAAGTACGTCATCAGATTCATTTCGCAAGTTCACTGTTTTCGTTCGTGCTGCGTCCGTTACTTCGTTCGAACGTCAAGCAGATTACGGGCGTTCGTGTAGCGTTCGAAGGGGCATTCGAACGGGTCGGTATTTCTGGTTTGTTTGCTAGCTCACACCCCAGCCCAATTAGCCCACCAAAGCCCATAAAACACATCCCAATTAATAAAACACATTTAAAACACATGGGAAATTAAATTAAATATTAATTAGATAATGTAATTGAATTAAATAAAATAATAAACCATTTACCAATTAAATAAAACATAAAATATAATCATACCTATTTAAGACAAATCAAATATATTAACTTCCTAACTAAACAAAATCACATACTAAATTAAAAAGAAGTCATGCCTAATTAAAATCAATTATAACAAATTAAAGATATTGACTTCCTAATCTAAACCAAATTTGTCCCCCCTCAATCTTTGACTTTCCTTGCTCAACACCAAATCCAATCCCTTCCTTGTGAGACAAGGTGAAGCCCTAGCCATTCTCTATATAAACAACCCCTAATCAAGACATGCACTCCCCTAGCTCATACACAAGACTTACACGAAAATCACAACACCAAAAGCCTTAGCCACTCACGGCAATAGCAAGAAGAAAAACACAAATAACTCTCTTCACCTCCCCCACTCCACAACCAAAAACAGCAGCCCCTAAACCTCCACACATCACCGAAAATACACCCCCAAACAGCAGCCCCTTTCCACCGAAAATAGCAGCCCCTACACCTCCTAAAACACGCCTGAACAGTAGCCCAAATCACCCCTAAAACAGCAGCCAAATCCTCTTAAATCAGTCCCTAAAATCCTCAAAACAGTAACATAAAAACTGCATTTATAATCCTTAAAATAATCACACAAGACTACACTAAAAACCCACAAAAAACACTCGGAACAGTTCGTTGAAATGTCAAAACAGTGACCTGAACAGTGAGCAGAAAATACAGAGGAAACAGCAGCAAAACAGAGGCCGAACAGCAGCAGAACGGAGGCCGAACAACAAGCAAAACAACAAAACAGTGAGCTAGGACGCTAAACCAGTGAACCAGAGAAGTTGAGGAGCTTTACCCTTCCGACGTCCGCGAAACGCAAGCCTGAAAGTTGGAAAAAAGGTTAGACTTGAGGGTATTTTCTACATTCATTTTCTGTTTTATTTTCATTATTTATTGAGTATTGTTCGCATGATTGTTATGTTAAAGTGCATGTTGTGGCCCTTGAGTAGATAAATATGCATGTATCATGAAATATTGTATGTTGTGGACTTGGAATAAAATAAAAGATGTGTCAACTCTCGCGGTATATCGGATGGAAACCCGGACATAAATTTCATAGCCGATTCCGAATGGACGGTAGTATGATCTGTACTCGGGATACAATTCCACGTACCGCTTGAGTAAACGGCGCCCTCTTTTGTTTTATGTTGCTTCGGTTTATTTATTTTCTGTTATTTGAATTCTGTATGTTACTTTTGTATGCATGATACAATCGAACGCATGGGCTTAGTAATTGCGATGAAAGGTCCTCTATTCGGAGGGGTTGAAATCCTTTACCACGATGTTTTACCGCGCCGGTTGATGTGTGTTCGGTTGAATGCAAGATACGTTCAATCGGGCATACTAAGTTTGATATATTGTTTCTTTATTCTTTGTATGCATGATTCAATCGAGCGCATGGGCTTAGTAAGTCGGATTAAAGGTCCCCTATTTGGAGGGGTTAAAATCCTTTACCACGATGCTTCGCCGCGCCGGTTGATGTGTGTTCGTTGAATGCAAGATACGTTCAATCTTTGTATGCATGATACGATCGAGTGCATGGGCTTAGTAAGTCGGATTAAAGGTCCCCTATTTGGAGGGGTTAAAATCATTTACCACGATGCTTTACCACACCGGTTGATGTATATTCGATTGGATGTGAGATGAGTTCAATCGGATACGTGAGGTCCCATATTGTGGATTTGTTTGCCTATGAATGTGTTGCATGCATCAGATCTGGTTCTGTTCGAACGCATTCTCGAACGCCACACGAACGTGAACCTTCTGTTTACCATTCGAACGCGTTCTCGAACGCTACGCGAACGCGCACGCATTTTTTAGTTTCATCATGCATCATGTCTGGTTTCGTTCGAACACGTTCTCAAACGCTATACGAACGTGAACCTTCTATTTACCGTTCGAATGCGTTATCAAACGCTACGCGAACACGCACGCATCTTCTTAGTGTTTCATGCATCAGGTCTGGCTCCGTTCGAATGTGTTCTCGAATGCTATACGAACGCGAGCCTTCTATTCACCGTTCGAACGTGTTCTCGAACGCTACGCGAACACGCACCCACTGAACTGAGTTATTTTCATCAGATTTCGTACATAATTGTCCCTAGTAGCTATTCCTTCGTATGATAAACCTGATTGTTTCTATGCATTATGCAAGATTGTGTAGGTGTCGTTCATCTGTATTCCCCACATGTATGAGTATAATGTGTTATTAACTTGTATGCTTGCCGTATGTTAATCTTTATGTATGCAAATTGAGACATAGATCACATACTAATAGGCTGTATGCAAATTCGGATATGTGTTACATGTAAATTTAGATGAACTTGTTGATGTATGAACGTGAATTTAGAAGCATGATACTCTTGGAAATAAGCGTTACTTAAACTTGATTAAATTATTACATAAATCCTTTCATTACAAGTGACATAAGTAAGGGACCATTCTGAACCAACGGTTTGAGGTCTTCCCTTGCGAGGGGTGAGTGCGGCCTTAAATCTCATTTTCCTGGTTCACACCAGGTGGCGACTCCATTATTCTCCGATTTAGTCCCCCGTGGCTACTTCGTACTCCCGACCGGGCCGCGAGCCCGGGACAGCATGCGTCGTCCAGTTTCCATGTCCCACAAGATGGTTCATTCCCGAACTGTTACTGATGTGAGATGGTTCATTCCCGAATCATTACCGGTGTGAGATGGTTCATTCTTGAACCGTTACTGATGTGAGATGGTTCATTCCCGAACCATTACTGGTGTGAGATGGTGTAATCCCGAACCGTTACTGGTGTGAGATGGTTCATTCCCGAACTGTTACTGACGTGATATGGTTCATTCTGAAACTGTTTATAATGGTGGTGAGGCACTTCTCCCCCTGCTTATCCTCATTCCCGAGGAGTTGCTTGTCTTTGCCGTTTTTTCAAAGACTGCGAACACAAAATAAAAAAATCGTGTGTTTGCGACGTGTATGCATGTATGCATGGATGCATTCCCTATTTCGTTGGGTTTTCTTTGTCATGTTGGCTTGATGTCATCCTTGGTTAGGCCTTCCTTGCGCTAGAGGGTTTTCTTCACCCCTTTGGCCTTTGGTGCCTTTTGTCTATAGAAGTCTTTGGTCGCCCCATGGGCCTGCTTACGGCTTCCTTCTGCCAATTCTTCTGACTACTCCGTTATTTTTTTTTTGCAAGTTCGTCCTGTCTTTTGCATAAACTGTCTTTTTTATTTTCAATTTAGCGGATCGTTCTATCTTCCCTGAGTCGCCTTTTCAGGTTTTCAACTCAGCGAGCTAATTTTTTTTCCAGATTTGTCCTCATTCTCGAGGTTGTTCTCCTTTCCCGGAGTGCCATTCCCGGTATGCTCGTCCTCATTCTCGAGGAGTTGCTCGTTCTCATTCCTGAGGTTGTTCGCTTATCCTCATTCCTGAGGTTGCTCTATTTCTCTCCATTCTCGGAGTTCTTCTCCTAGATCCCATGACCTTGGTCCAGTATCTAAGAAACAAAAGACGTGACTTGTAATTACCTGACTCTAATATTTCACGGTTAGCTGGGATTTATGCAATCTATGAACATTTTGAACATTTTTTTCAATAAAGGCGCTTGCATTACTTCTTAGTACATGGGTAGGAAATAAACTGCATTGCAAGGGTACCTCTGTCGCTAACCTTTCCTCACGGATTTTACAATTAGCCATTTTTCTTGCTCACTCATACTCTATATTTTGCTTGGGTTGTCCTTTGCGGATTTTCAACCCAACGAACCATTTTTTTTTCCTTTTTTTTATGCAAAGTATTGCTTCAGCCTGTCCACGTTGATAGGCTCGGTGAACCCGTTCCCTTCCAAATCTGACAGTCTCACTGCCCCATTCTCCATCACTTTTTTGAATAGGTAGGGGCCTTCCCAATTGGGCCTGAACTTTCCCATCAGGTCCATTATCAGTGGCTTCGAATGCTTGAGTACTAGATCACCTTCTCTGATCTTGGTGGGATGCACCTTCTTATTGAACGCCCTGGCCAACCTTTTCTGGTAAAGATGCATGTGGTACAAGGCCTTCATCCTTTTCTCATCCAGTAATGTTAACTGTTCGAACCTTTGTGAGGCCTATTCCTACTCAGGAAATTCTGCCTCTACTAGTACCCATATTGACTGTATCTCTATTTCCACTGGTAATACTACCTCCATTCCGTAAACCGGAGAATAGGGCGTGGCTCCCATTTCCGTTCGCACCGAAGTTCTATACCCCCACAGGGCGTATGGCAGTTTGTCAGCGCAATCCTTGTGACTTTCCGTCGTCTTAGCTAGTATTTTCTTTATGGTTTTCTTGGCCGCCTCTACCGCCCCATTAGCATGTGGCCTATAAAGTGATGACTTGTGATGCCCTATCCCGTACTTCTGCAACATCGCCTTCGTTTCTCCCTGAAATTGGACTCCATTGTCCGTCACTACGTGATGTGGCATTCTGTTTCGACATACTATGTTACGGGATATAAACTTGGCCATCTGCTTTGCCGTGATATTACGGAATTTCTCGACTTCCACCCATTTCGAAAAATAGTCTACCGCTACTACTATGAAGCGGTGTCTATTTGATGCATGTGGCCTGATTTCTCCAATCATGTCAATACCCCACGCTGAGAAAGGCCAAGGTTCTGACAGTCCATGCAGTTCTGTACCCGGTAGATTATTCAAGTTGCCGTGTGTCTGACAATCGTGACAGTGCTTTACCAGCTTTGTGCAGTCGGCTTCCATGGTTGACCAGTAAAATCCATGTCTCACTATTTTGCGGGACAAATTCAATCCATTCATGTGCGGTCCACATACTACAGCGTGCACCTCTTCCAACACTTTTTGAGCCTCTTCTTTTCTTAAACACTTCAGCTAGATGCCATTGGTTGTCTCTTGTACAGTTCTCCCCTTAAGCTCACATACTGGGAAGCCAATTTCTGAATGGCTATTTTGTCTTTCTTGTTGGCTCCTTCCGGGAATTCCTCACGTTCTAAATACTGCCAAATGTCGTAGTAACACGGCTTACCATCGTTGACTTCTACTTCCAGGATTCTCTCTGTTTCATAACTGGGCCTACTAGCTGTCGTCAGCACAAGGGGCCTCATTACCATTTTTTCCGGGTTTTCCCAAGTTGCGGCTAGGGTGGCTAATGCAATTTCCATTTGGTGCTCTTCTCGCGGCAAATGCTGAAATTTACAGTCAGAGATAACATGTGCCAACTTTCTGAGATGGAGTAGATACAGCCTCAACCGGTCTTCCTTCAATTCCCATTCTCATTGCATCTGTCAAACTACCAACATCGAATCTCCATAAACTTCCATGTCCTTAGCTCCTAGGGCTATTAGTGCTTTTAGTCCAAAGATACATGCTTCATATTCGGCCACGTTGTTGGTCACTCTGAACGTCAACCTTTTGGCCATAGGCAGGGTTTCTCCTTCGGGGGTTAATATCACAATTCCTATTCCAGCTCCTTTGTAATTCACCGCTCCATCGAAGTACATTTTCCACCCTTGGACCGTTATGGTTTGAATCTCCTCGTCTGGGAATTCAAACTTAAACTGATCTCATTCTATAGGTTGTAATGCCAAGAATTCTGCTATGGCCCGCCCTTTGATTACCTTAGACGTGAGGTATTATATATCAAACTCTGTCAGCAATACCAACCATCTGCCCAACTTCCCTTCCAGTGAAGGTACTGAATGCAAATACTTTAGGGGATTCTCCTTTTATACCACTTGTATCTTATAGGATTGGAAGTAATGCCGCAACTTTCTGGAAGCCCATATTACCGCCAAACATATCTTTTCCACTTCTTGATAGCAGGCTTCATACGAAAGCATCTTCTTACTGGGGTAGTAGACTGCATGTTCCGCCCATGTCTCATCCGCCTGTACCATCATCACCCCCAGCACTTCGGGTTCTATGGCCAAATATAACACCAAGGGTTTGCCCGTCCTTGGGGGTTTCAAGACGGATGGTTTCACTAGGTATTCTTTGATTTTGTTAAAATCTTCTTGGCATTGCCCATTCCACTCCACAGGCTGGTATTTTCTCAATAGCTTGAAGATGGGCTCACATACTAATGTTAATTTGGCAATGAATCGACTGATGTACTGGATTTTCCCAAGAAAAGCTCTAACTTCCTTTTCTATCTTCAGTGCGGGAATCTCGGTAATTGTCTTGATCTTTTCAGGGTCCACTTCTATTCTCACATTCCTACCGTATGTCCAAACAACTTTCCTGATGTTACCCCAAACACACACTTCTTGGGATTTAGTCGGAGGTTGTACTTGTCCACTCTTTGAATGAACTTCTCCAGTGCTTCTATATGTCCAGCCCTCGTTTCTGACTTGACCATCATGTCATCCATGTATACCTCAATCTCTTTATGCATCAAGTATGGAATAATGTAATGGCCATTTGTTGATAAGTGACTCCCATATTCTTAAGTCCAAATGACATCACCTTGTAACAATATGTACCCACTCAGTAATGAAGGTAGTCTTATGTTTGTCTCTTCGGCCATGAGGACCTGATTAAATCCTGAGAACCCATCCGCAAATGAGTATATAGTAGATAAAGCTGCGCTATCAACCAACACGTCTATATGAGGTAGGGGAAAATCATCTTTTGGGCAAGCTTTGTTGAGGTCCCTATAATCCACACACATTCTGACCTTTCCATCCTTCTTTGGTACCGGTAAAATATTGGCTAACCACTCGGGGTACTTTACCACCTCTAAGAACCCCACATCTATCTGCTTCTTGACTTCTTCCCTAACCTTTTTGGCCTATTCTGGTCTCATTCTTCGGAGCTTCTGTTTTATTGGTCTCATGTTCGAATAGGTTGGTATCGTGTGCTGGGCAATACTTCTGTCTACTCCCGGCATGTCTTCATAGGACCAGGCGAATAATTTTGCATATTATATTAATATTCTATCTAATTTTTTCCGCTCATCAGAGGTAACCTCACTTGCAATTAAGATTATGCATTTGTCTTTGTTGAATTAATGTCAAATATACTCATGTCATGTGTGTTATGATGCAGACTAACCGAAAAAGACTCGAACAAGTAAGAAAAATCAATGTCTTTATTATTAATAAATGCAGGATTACAATCAAATAAATCAGGAAAATAAACATCTTCATCATCTGCAGCCTTGTCTTCTTCTGTCTTTTTGCTTTCATCGAGCGTCAGGTTCTCCAACTGCATTAGTTCTTCTTCCCATTTATCTTCCTCTTCCTTTGCCTGTGGTTCTTTGCCCATCACATCCTTGAAGATCTCGAATCCTGGTACTGTGATCCCATTGACTTCTACGGGCTCAGGCTCTTCTTGATATCATGTGGCTTTCACAAAGTATTCCATCAGCTTTATCCCTTTTTTCTTGGTCTTCGGCTCATTCTCATCGGATTTATACCCCAATCCTCTCTTAGTGGTCTGTTCCTTGAAATCTGGCAGTGATCCTGTGCCCGACTCATATTTCATTTTTTCCATGATCCTAGCCACTTTAGGGTCCACCCATTCTTCGATGTTTGCAGCCACCTGGAACCTTGTGAAATGTTGTATGCCTAAAGCATCCACATCATTTCCTACCTCAGCCCTGATGGTGACGACTTCCCCTCCATATGGGAACTTGATAACCTGGTGCAAAATGGATGGCACGCCCCCAAGTTTGTGAAACCATGGCCTTCCCACAACAGAGCAAATGTAGCTGGGATATCAAGCACTGTGAACTCAACCTCATCTACTATCGGGCCCACTTTGACTATCATGACAAAAGTACCTTCAACTCCCCATTTGCTATCGTCATAGGCCTTGATAGTCATGCTGGAGGGGCTTAAATCGGTTGTCCGCATACCCACCTTGACAGTATCTTCAAATGGCACACATTGATAGATGAGCCATCATCCACCATCACAACAAATATCTCCTTACCTTTTATTTCTGCTTTTATGAATAGTGGCTTGTTGTGATTTCTCTCTTCCATCAGGAGTTCTTCTTCAGAGAATGTTATCATCTGCCTACTCTCTTTCTGTACCGACCCTACGAACATTTTCGGGTTTGCATCTTCAGGTACCATTATCTTGCTTAGAGCTTCTACCATGGCACGGCTGTGCTCTTGAGAGGCGCATAATAACTCACATATGCTCACTTGTGCTTGGGTCTTCTTTAATTGACGTAACACACAGTATCCCCATCGGTGTTATCCAATTTTTTTGTCACCTCTCAGCCTTCTGTCAGCACTTCTTTGCCTTTCTCCGCTATATCACCGTAAAAATGTCCACTACGAGTCATCCCATTTACCTCTCTTCGTCACTGCTCGAGAATTTTTCCCAGAAATCCCATCCCTGTTCTGTTTCATCCTCACTGCTGCTATCCCATATCCCCATGTAAAGGGCTTAGTGATCGAGAGTTTGGAGGACAAAGCTTTCGTGTTGGCCTGAGTTGATCATGTAGGTAGATGGTGGAACAGATTGGTAGTTGGGTAGAAGGTTTATGTGTGTGTTGGGTTGTTCTTTCTGGGTCGGGTATTTTATAGGTATCAATGAGGTCTTGGATCTCATGTCTCAAGCGGGCACAGTTGTCAGTGTCGTGGCATTTTTGCTGATGGTAGTGACAGAATAGGTTTAGGTTGAGGTGGGGTGGGGTGGGGTGGCACAAGGTTTGGAAGTGGTCTAGGTTCTAAGGGTTTCAGGAATCTTTATCTCTTCAGTTTTTCAAACACCTTTGACAAAGGTCTACCCAGATTGGAGAATCGTCTGTTTCTGATGGCAACAACCTCAGCATGAGCAGGCTTGGTTCCTGAAGGCCCCCCCAATGGTTCTTCTATTCTGGCCATAAAACTTTATGTTCTCAGATTCTTCTTCCTCAATATCCATGACAGTCTCTCTTAGCTGTCGAAATTCACTAATCATGGAGGTTATCTTTCTCAGCTTATTATAAATGGAGGGCTTGGTGCCCTTAATGATCATCTTAATCTGGTTTTTCTCCGAAGGCCGAGTCTGCATCTTTAAGAGCTAGCTTCTCCAGCGATCCACATAATCTTTGAAGGTCTCTTCTGGCCTCTGTTTGGTGTTTTCTAAGTCACGGAGCGACAAGTCTATCTCCAGGTCTATGACATATTGGTTCAGAAAGGCCTCTGCTAATGCCCTCCAGTCATCCCTGATCTTTCTCTCCAAGCCATGATACCATACCACGGGCGCCTCTTCCAGTGACATCCCGAACATCTTCTGCACCTAACGTTTCGACAAACCCACTAAACTCATCACTGAATCATATCGTTGGAGATGGACCCTTGGATCTCATTTTTTTTGAACTTGGCCATGCCAAGCATCATAAACTGAGGAGGCAACTGTTCTTCGAAATTCATCGCATCGTAGTCTAACAGATCTTCATGTTTACCCTTCAACTTGCGGGTAACAGACTCTACTTGCTCTCTGAGTTTCTGTAGTTCTGCCAGAGACCCGACTACCTTTCCCATGGCATACTCAGCCATGTCATCATCGAAAACAGAGATTTCTTCGCTCACCATAATCGGGGGCTCCTCACGCCTACCACTCTCGTTGTTTTCTATTCCCATTGGTCAAAGTTTGTAGTTGCTTGGTAATTTTGGTCATGTTGGTCTCTAATTGATCCATGCGGGAACCTTCACTGCCTGATGCATCAATGGTTGTCAATCTTTTCTTGATAAGTCTTCATTCTTCTCTAACCCAACGGATATCTATGATGGCTGTTAAGATAAGGAGTTAGCATGATGCATGTATGCATGCGATGCATGTGGTTATCAAAACAGCATATATCATTCCGACCTTATTCCTCCCACACTCGTGGTAAGTCCATTTATGTCTTAGGTATGGCCCATTTTATACACCAATGTGGGGTACACAAAATCGTTCTCTCCTATGCTACATGGGTGAATCTTGGATACTTCAGTCCCTTTCCATCATTAAATACAAAAATTGCCCATTTACAATATTGACTAAGCCTATTATGGGGATCGTGTCATTGTCTAGAAATGACGAATTGGGCCTTCAGCAATCAAGGTTGTGGGGATGGACTTGGAGATATACAAAAGTATATAAATATGCCATAACAAGGCGTATCCCTCCGGGATGAAAGCCAATGTGAATATCGGACTCATGCATTTGGCATATTTGGATCATGTTTGGACCTTCTAAGCCATCAAGGTTTTCATACAAGTTGTCACATTATCATTTTAAAGTGTTCAATCAGATTATCGCGGGGTGTAACTTTCTCCAGTTGAAAAAGGCCCAACATGTTTACACTTTTGCGATAAAGTGGCTAAATAACTTCAAACGATAGGGGGCCCAAACACAAGGTGGACCATTGTTATTTTGAAAACTTTTGGCCCAATCATCATAAGATATAAACTTGTCCCAGTTTAAATGGCCTAACAAGTTCGTATCCTATGACGAGAGGTCTAAATGGATCCAAATGACAATGTTCCCAAACACAAGCATAATGGGTAGCTTCTATGGAACATATAACTATGGTTTATATGTGGGCTTATAAGGGTACGGATAAAGGCTCTCGTCGGCGAAGGGTTGCTCACAACAAGGTCTCCCCACTCAAGGGTTCAAGCGACCAAGTGAGCGCGCCTTTTAATACCCTAAGGTACATGCCAACGAGTGATGATGCCACATAACGATCCACCGCCTTGAGTGAAAGTGATTTCACGATAAATGACACCATCAGGGTAAAAAGGGTATGAAAAATATATGAGATTTGGGTAACCAAAGCCAAAGCCACGGACACTACAAGGCATTATTTCGGGGCCGATTATCTATCCCCAGTGGAGTCACCATCTGTAGGAACGAAATGGGGTTTACCGCTACGCGCTATGATGCTCGGTGACCACGACACTGTTAGGCTCGCAGCCGTTGGGGACTAAACCGGAGAATAAATGAGTCGCCACCTAGTGTGAAGTGGGAAATTATTTAAGGCCGCACTTGACCGGCGTAAACACACGCGTATAACGCAAGCGCACGTATCGTTCAAGTAGTATAAAAATATCGATCCCACGAGGACTTAATTCCTACTGTTGTTATTAATTATTGAATCTATTTATTTATAGATATCTAATTGAGGGAGAAGAGAATGATTGCTGGATTGATTTGGTTGATTGTAGATTTGGTAAATAAATAAATAAATAAAGAGACAAAAAAATACTAAGGAAAATAACAAAAGACACAAAGATCTATGGTTGTGAATCATTCTAATATCTTTTAAAAGATGAAGTGATTATTTTATGTTTGTGTAATAAATCAGTTTACTAACCTGGACACACGAAATTATGCAAAAGCCTCTGTCGATGGTCAGACGCAAATACCCAGTTTAACCCAATTGAACCATATGTCTATGTCAACCAAATTATCTGGATTCATTAAGTTTAAGTTCCAATTATGGCTACCCCTGCCCAACAGGTATATGTCTATCCTGTAAGGAAATCTATTAAGGGGTTATCTATCCTCAAAGAAGATCGTGGGCTATTAAGTCTAAGGCTGAAACCTAAAATCCGTATGTCTAGTTCATTTTAGATTTACCACATCAATCTTATTGGTGATCAGACAACAAGAAGCATTAAGCTTAAGACTTAATAAGTAAACCTTTAAATTACCCAAACTATAAAATAACCCCTTATAACCGGTGATATTAGAATTCATCACAACCCCAGATAACAACACATAACTAGGGCTAATAAAAACTTAAAAGTAAAAGACATAAAGTAAAAATGCTGAAAAGTAAAAGACATAAAGTAAAAGCTGAAAAATAAAATAAAATAAAATGCTAAGGTAAAAGGAATTACTTTTACTATTTACTATTTTAGATAGCTCCCATAAAATAATATATAAACTTGTGATAATATTACCAACCGACCAATCTGGCGGTATCCTTTATTAGTCAGGTTTAAACCAGATTAAAAAATGAATTACCAACCGACCAATCTGGCGATATCCTTTTTAAGTCAATATTTTAAATAGTGAATATATTATTTTAAGGGAGATTAATCTAAATAGTAACAGTAAAATAATTACCTTTCACCCTAGCTGGGGAAGTTACCTCCTCATGGTGAATAGTAAAAACTGTAAAAAGTAATAAAAAAGTAAATTACTATATTAAAAAAACGTAATTAAAATTATTTACAAAACTAAAAACTAAAAGAAACTAGAGAGAGAAACTCTCTCTTTACATCAAAGAGATGAGAGAGAGTGGTGCATCTAAAACTGAAATCTCGAGCTCAATTTATAGGCGCGGATAGGCATCCGGCGTCGTGACCCTGAGGCCTTTGGCTTCGCTACGCCAGCTTCTGTCGACGTGGCACGCTCTGGTTCGTGGGTTCATATTCTGGATAAGATGATAAGGTGACACATGGCGAGGTTGTTGGAGACTCAATTATTGTGACACGTGGCGGCTTCTGATTGGTCGGCTAGATTCTTATCCGCCACGTGTCAGATAAGGATTAGATAGCCAATAATTGATGCTGACGTGGCATTGACGCGGCGGTGATGTGGCGGTGACGTGGCGACACGTGGGAAATGGACTGTCGACACCGTAGGATTGCGACACGTGGCACTTCCTGATTGGCTGATGATGATGTGGCGGTGAGGTGGCAGTTTGACTTGGTCAACCTGGTGATGTGGCTGATGATGTGGCAATAACATGGAGTGACACGTGGCACACGTGGCGACGATGACTATCGGCACCGTAGGATGATGACACGTGGCACGTCGCATTTTAGCAGCTCGGTTGTGATGGTGACACGTGGCACGGCGCACGTTAACAAAGTCAAACTTTTCTCAGATTCTGATTTGTGGACCCGGCGCACGTTAGCACTGTTCGGCGCATGTTAGGCGTCGCGACGCGGGAAATTACAAAAATGCCCTTTTTTGTCCAATTTTCACTGTTTTGGTCCAAATCACCTCCAGAATGTCCTGAAACTTTATTTACCTACAAAATAACACAAAACACATCAAAATATTCACAAAACTCAAGAAACTATACAAAATATTAGGTTAAGTGAGTGTGTATTAGTGATAGATTTACCACTCATCAGCACTCACCCATCGCAAGGGAAAACCTCAAACCGTTGGGTTCGGAATGGTCCCTTACTTATGCCAGTATAATGGATGGGTTCACACAATGGTATAACCAAGTCTTATGCAGCACATGCAAATAATTCAAATAAACACACAAATTTGCACACCCATAAACATGAATATAAATAAAAGCAAATATATAATTCTATATGTTGGACAATTATGACCCATAACATCACTATTTGTACATAACATGATGTTGTTGTACAAATAAACTATTTGACAAAGAAAATTGCTCTTTTATATTTTTGTAATTAGATTACCAAGATATATAAATGATAAAAGTCCATATGATTAGTATCGGATTAATAAGATATGAGACAATATTAATCCACTAAGGTTTAATCATTAAATATTCATATTCGTAGTATTATCGAGATTGGACATCGATAATGCGGAATAGACTAGTATTGCACTTGTGCGCGTTGTGGGAGCATAACGGCATAGTTCTCATATATTTAAGTATTGGATACTTATGCAAGTGTGATAGGAGGTTCTGTTTACCGATGGTACGGAAACAGCTTCGCTCTGGATAGACCCATCGAAATCCCATTGGTAGTATGACTATGTGTCTATGGTAATCCGAATTAGGGTAGGGGTATTTGGTCTTAACCAGATACTTGCATCGCTAATACTTGCGACAATCAGTATACTTTGGTTTTGGTCGTCCGGGGCTTTAACAGGTCCCGTGTACACCTCTTCTGAGTATACTGAGAATCGTAGTGTATTGGGTGTGATGTCAAGATGGAAGTATCACTCCAGTCATATGGAGATGATGATCACTTGGGATACAGAACTGGGACTCTTATGTACTGCAGTCATCGGGATAATATGACTAGGTCGTGATTATCCGATTATAGAGACTAGTTACCAGAGATCCGATATATGCTTCGTACGGGGCAGACACAATTCCAGCCCTAGGCCTAACATGTGATATCGATACTGGATCGCAATATGCAATACTATGTATACTACGCCTGACAAAGATTACATATTCCTTAAAAGAATATTTCTGGAAAATTGGGTAGGCACGATGCTTTGCTAGAAGCCAACCATGTCTTGTAAATCGGTAAAAAACGTGGTACGGGGTACGCACGTATTCGGATAGTCCGATAACCGGATTTACTGCCAACATATCCAGGGATCTCATGGGTCACTTCCCGAAGATTCGCCAATGACGTGACTCGAACATAATTAATCTCGGATTAATTATAAGAGAGAGAAAATTAATCTAGGATTAATTGCGGAAAGATTTTATCTGGGATAAAATTCAATTAATAGAGAGAGAACGATTAATTTGGAATTAATCGATTAAATAATATATTCGATATATTAAATGAAATTAGATTTCATAACGGAATTAAAATTAGATTTTAATTCGGGCGAACGAATTAATTTAGAATTAATTCGCGAGCGACTTTAATAGTAATTTGCTAGGCATAATTATTTAATTAAATTTGATTTAATTAATTCGCACGGAAAATTTGTTAATTCAGAATTAACGAACCTGAGCCCAGAATGTGTTTGCGGGCCCACTCAGATTTTGAATTAAAGTGGGGTCCACAACAAGTCACATCATTAGTCAAATACTTAGCTTTTGTTTGATGGAAGTTAGTAGAGATTTATTAAGTTAACTTGTTAAACACATTACCTTGATTTGTGATAGACTTTTACCAAACTTGGATTTGGTATATGTCTTTTAATTTTTTGAAAATTAGAACAAGTTAACACATCACATTTTCTCTCTTTTTCCCTTGCAAAACCGTGATTCTCTCTCTCTCTCATTGCTTCTCACTTTGCCAAGAGTGATAAGAAGATTTAAGGAATTTTGTTGCAAAAAATTCTCAAGTGCTAGCACACAAAGGATCATACAAAGGTGATAGGGAAACATCCCTTGAGTTTGGAATTCAAAAGGAGGAGCTTGGAGCTCAACATACATTCAAATAGGAGCTTGGAGCAACTTCAAAGGAGCAAAAATTTTTGTTATCTCCACATCCTACTTAGCCGATCAAAGTGAGTACTTTCCGCTATCTTGCTTTGTTTATTTATACATGTTTTATGCTTATTAGATCCTTGGACTTGTTCTTAGAGAACCCAACAATGGTATCAGAGCCTATTTAAGCATGAAATTGAATTAGGGTTCTTAATCTTGAATTTGGGTATTTTTTGATTTGAGCATGATTTAATCAAATTGTTTGTTTGAGTATGCTTAGATAATGATAACTTAGAGTTATGCATGATCAATTTTATGAAAAATTAATTGGATTAATTTTCCCCAAATCAATAGGCTTGGCTGAATGTGATATGTACCCTAAGCTCTTGGTGATTTTTGATTTTAAGCCATTGGATGTGTTTAGAATATTTGGATATAATGATTTGTGATTTAATTGGATTGAAATCAAAATCGGATATAAAAATCCCATGATTGTCGTGAGCCTTGGAGAGCATGTTGGATTGATTTTGCTTCAATTTGTGTTGGACATAAGTTGATTAATTATGTAAATTGGTATTTTGGAAATGTTAATTTGAATAATTAATATGGCTATACACTTTATTAAATAAATTTTGATATTTGGAATATTAGAGTTTAATTAATTATGCTTAATTTGGAATTGGGCTAAAATTGTTATATTTGGGCTTAATGGGCTTGGTTGGGCCAAGTTTGGTTTCGGATAATTGGTTGGATCTAATTGGGCCTAAAACCATTTCCATAAAGTCCAAATATGATAATTGGGCCTTTAAAATTTTAATTGGGCCTAATGGGCCTAAATTGATTTTTGGCATAGTGTGATTCCTAATTGGGCCTTGGCATTTGGGTTTGACCCATATTGGCCAAAGCCCATGCCTTATGAATTAATTAAAAGCCCATTGGACTTTAATTAAATTGACATTGGATGTTAATTGGGCCTTTGAGACCTATTAAGATTGGATTTAGAATCTAAGTCTAAAAGGCACATTAATAAAGTGTAATTATTTAATTTGGAATTAAATAAAGAATTAGTATTGAATACAAATTAAATTGGATTTAAAATTGTAGCTCGATATAATTCAAGAATTCGCACTTTGAGTACTTATTCTTAAACGAGTTGGACTCGCGCAAATCAAATCGTTGTTTGAACATTGGATAGTCATTAATCAAAGATTAATTAATTGGATTAGATTGATTGATAACATGCTTTGTGTGAATACATGGATGTATTGTATGAATAATGTATATCGGGTGGATATTAGATGGGTGAGGGCAATTTTGGAAATTGTTGTAATAAATTTAGAATTTATTAAATTGGACCTTCGTGTCCAGCCTTTATCTCTTGACTCTTTGTAATTCTCTTCTCACCAATTCCCCTCAATGTAATGAGGTTTCTTTAGAAGTATTATGTAATTGGGTAGAAGTAAGAATAGTGCTAGCCGGGGAGAGGAAAGTGAGAGATTTGTTCTAGGAACAATTTGTTAAATATCCATCCGCATATCATTATTATTTTATCACGCCTTATTATGCTTTTAGAATGCATGTTAAGGGTGTATGATGAGACCTAATCAAAGATAATAAATTGGTTGCCAATTTACTCGAAAAACCCTCGTTTTATATAAAGCGTTTTTCCTTCCATTGAGTGATTCTCTCTCAAGATCCAAGATTGGCACTGGTTTGTTGGCCAAAGTCAAGGCCTTTGTCCATCACGGATGTGTTTGAATCACGAAAGCTTTGTTCCATATCGTAGGCCTTAGGCAAGTTGTG
>SKCR01041787.1:0-42444 GCA_019454045.1 Zanthoxylum bungeanum | reverse complement strand
GTGCCATTAGTTTTTTTTTTTTTTTCCTAACTAGGAATGTTCGTGTGAGACGTACCCTACCAACTATTAATGTTTTGATACACATGTATTAAATTTGAAATTAAACAATAATAATAAAAAAAAAAATTATGAATCAACATATAACATGTGTTTATTAGATCCATCTCGTATAAAGTTTTCCCTTATATCACTGTACATCTCAAGGTCATAAAAACATTTATGACCATAAAAAAAAACAGTTAAAAAAAAAAGGAAAAAACACCAAAATAGATTTTTAAACAGAAACCTAAAAAGTAATATTTCCCTAATATCCACTAACTTAATTTTACACATGATACTCAGTTAATTTTGTGAAGCTTGAATTACGATCAAGTGAGTTCTCTTTAATCAAAGTTTTTTTCTTAGCAGCAATGAAAGTATCAATAGTCATTCTAAACTCTTCACTGCTCAAATCATCCATCTTAACTTCAGTTGTACGCGTCATCAACATTTCTGATCTTCTCACTTCAGTAACCGTACCGACTGTACTTTTCCGAACCGGACACACCGGTTCACAATCCTTTAAAACTGTAGCACCAACCGTGCTTTGCTGATCAACAGGTGAATTCACCACAATATCCACGCAAACGATTTGTTTCTCGGAGACTGTGACTTCCGACGCTGGTCTGTGCTCGTCGGCGACGAAGCTCCGGCGAGGGACGTCGACGTTGTTGTTTTTGGTGGTGGTGGTGGTGGTGCTGCTGACGTAGTCGTGGTAGATATATTGTTTGGTAGGCTTTTGAGAGGACAAAACGGAGATGACGGCAATGAGAATGTTGACGGCGAGGAAGACGTAGAGAGGGTGGCCGAAAACGACGTCTTGGAGGAGGAAATCGGCGGGGATGTAATTGTAAGAAGACCAAGCGAGCAAAGCCAGAGCCGTGACGAGTTCTAGCTTTTTGAACATTTGTTGGCGATCGTCATTTCTCATGGCTTGGGCTTTCTCGTCTTTGATGTTGTTGTTGTACTCGAAGGAATCCATAACTAAGAGAACAAAAAAAGAAAAAAGAAACAGAAACTTGAAGAAAGATTAAAGAGAGTATGAGGATTTTCCAGGGGAAATAATAAGCTGAATGTAAGTTGTTTATTATGTGCTTTTACTGATGATTTTCAATAAGATGTTTTTGGCTTTTTTATAGAGGTTTCAAAGTGATTCAATTTCCGATTCTTATATTATATATATATATATATATATTTTTTATTAGTGTTAATAATAAAAGGGAGTGAGAGTGTACGAAGCTTTGGTGCACGCACGGAGAGGATTAGCACACGTGGTTACAATGATCGACAGAAGCTAAACCCTAGCTGCTCTCCCAGCATTGACTAATTGACTTGTCTTCTTTTAGGTATGTTCTGTTTTTCTTTCTCCAACTAAACTAATACTGTCCTTTTACTTTATAATCAATCTATTCAGAAATGCCAGGTGGGGGCCACCTTTTGTCTCTCTTAGTCTTACTTACTTTTCTTTTTTTCTCAATTTTCGAGAAAAATTGTACAATAAAAAGAAGCTTCTAATTGGCCTTGCTAATGATAAATTTGGAGAATTTAACCCTTAATTATTATATTTGTCGGCAAGAGTTTCGGTTTAGTCATCGATATTAGTTGATTTCCCTTTAAATATCACTAAATAAATTTAATCATGAACCAACCCCATCTAAGATCTGTTGCCGAACTTTATAATTTATCAAAAAAACTCGACATAAAATTTAATCTAATGCCTAACTCAAAACATTAAAAAAATTGAGACTGATCTCTATCTTTCAAATTCCATATGGATGAATTCATAAGAGGCACACATGCTGCATAAATTGCCCCAACCCTCAAAATATTTGGCATGTAATAATTAATATGAACATTTGTATGTGTAAGTGTGAGTGTGAGATTAAGACATAAGTGCAAGGAGCTGGTAAATTCGTGGTAAAAAAATAGTATATAGTATAAGTTGTTATTATTATGTTTTTATTACCCAATTATTCAAATAAAATTTGTTTAGACAAAATTAACATTGAAACCAATTTATAACAGCAAATAACAATGACATTGCAATGTGTGTGATCTATTACCTATAATTTTTTAATAAAATTTTACTTATTTAATTGACATCATTTTACATATACATTCCCCAAGTGAATTTTATCAAATTATTTTGAAAAATAATCTAAAATGAATGAAAAATAAGAAATTATCATGAATAGAAAAAAAAACGGTTGCGGAAGTCAAGTGTTAACTTGTTGATGTTTAGCATTGCTGTTGAGAGTTTATGAGCTTTGAAATATTTTTGATGTGAATGTCAAAGAAATCGTGAGAAGAGAGCAAAGAGAGAATAGAGTTTAATCTGAAGGATATTTAGGTATAGATACGGTTTAATTTACCGATATTATTATAAAAATATAATTATGACTATTTACTTATAATTTCCCTAAATTTGTGCACCCTCAAAGCCATAAAAGATAAGTTTTATATTTATCTTTTTTAATTTCTATGGTCTCTACACATAAGTTTTCTCCCCAATAATGATGATATAATTAAAGATTACGTCAAGGTGATGTTTGATTGTTAAAAAATTATAATTTATTAAAAAAAGTCTACAAACTTTTAGTCTATTAGGGACCCAGATAATAATTAATAATGCACCTCTCTGGGGTTTATTTGGAGTGCCTACCCAAAGGTTTTTAGTGGCTATCATGTTTATGCAATCATTTTGCTTCCCACTTGCAACTTATTTGCTTAATTTTGTTTATCTAAACACTAATATTATTTACATGCTACTGGAGTACTTGTTAATTTCCCATTTGGTTAATAAAATTCCTTTTCGTTGTCTGGTTTTATATACATACACATGCTTGTTAATTTAATCACTTCATATCACTGTCTTGAGATGACCTGCATAGTTGCATACAGTGTGATCTCAAAGAAGATATTATTAGATATTTACATATTATTTTCTTATTATAATGAAATGAAAGGACCATGTATCAATTTATTGTTTATAAATAAAAGTATATTATGTCGGTAAACAAATTAAAAAGATGAGTTAAAATTTTGCAAGATACCATGTAAATAAATTGTTAAAACAAAATCTTATCCAAAGTTCATCTAATTCTGTCAATATTAGGAGGCTTGCCTCTCCTAACAAGAAAAAAGCTATTAAAAAGTGGAAAGTGAATTTTTTTTGTTGGAAACATTAGAAACACGTCGTCAAATCAACTGGATCAGGATTCAGTAAAGTATGTAAAACCTCCGATTGCTTGACACACTTACAAAGTAGTTCTTTACTACCAAGTATATAAGAGTGTCGAAGTAATAAAATAACCTTGTAAGTCTGGGGTCGATTCATAAGGAATAAATTTAGTAAAATAAAATAATAATTCAAGTGACAAAAAAGACTGAATTGTTTGAAGTGGTTAGAAAAATTCCTCCAGAATTCTCAGTCAGTCCAAAGCATTACATGTGTCTTCTCCAGACAGACGGATGGTACTATTCGCACGTCTTTTGCTGAACTAGATGCTAGTGCGATACCATTTTCCTGTATGATTTCTCCAGATCTGACCAATGGTCTGCGAATACCGGGGTTATGTGATCCACTATTGATATTTCAAATATAGTGAAATCTTACTTTTTATAATATATAATTTTCATTATTACTCAGTTAATTTACTTCAGGAATTAATTATGTCAACACATATAAAACCATCCATAAAGGGGAATGATAATATTTGTCTATAACAAGTCCAATTAGGTACTCAATTATGCCAAATAAATAAAACTAGCCATAAATACGGTAACAAAGTTTGTCAATAATTAATACATATTTAAATTATTCTCTCATATAATAGAAGATAGAGTATTAACTGTGCCAACTAAGATTTTATTGTCTACAGAGAATCAAGACACCCGCAAATATAAGAGAATATTAAATATTTATCTTCATATTACAATTCATATATTATAATATAAGTAAGATTAATTTATATTCTCATATTTAGAGTTTCACCATTTATCCCAGCAGAATGGAATTAGCTACTAATGATTTGAATAAAAACTTGCATAATTTTATTACTGAAAGCAAAAAAAATTATAAGAAAATAAAACACATAATACACTTCTTCCAAATTCTTCAAGAGAGAAAATGAAATAAGCATGAAGAAAATGAGAGGTGAGCACCTCTATTTATCATAGACGTGCTCATCCCTCAATTATAAATTACAATTTTCCAAATTAAATACAAATAATAAATTTTTACTAATTTATTTTTTTCTTTTTGTTGATAATTTTGTAAACATTTGTCATTGTGACATTTCAAATTTTATTTTTTATTTTTTATTTTGTTTTCTAATAATTAAGATTACATGCAACACATATTAGTTACTTCATCAATTTCGACCTTGAAAACCTCAGAAGTAGAATATCTTGTAAGGAGAAAAGTTGTAGATATTTGAGTATTCTTTCATCTGTAATTGAAATCGCCTCAATCCAATATCAGAGTAAAATATTATGGCCAAACTACGAAAATTAAGCAAAACGAGAATTTCTGAAATTGTAGAAATTGTTTTAATTTTTAAAAAATTTGTGGCCTCTAAAATCCAAATGTCATGTCCATTTTTCTAGTTATGCATTTAAAGTATTATTTCACCAACATAAGAAATAAAAAACATAATAAAAATATATAAAACATAGATTTAATTATTATTTCACAAATGTGTTAAATTAATGGCATTAATGAAACTATAAGTGTAAAATGATTATTTTTTCTTTATTAAATGTATATTTTTTTTAGTGTTCATCACACCCCTCAATCATTTTATTATTAGTTCCTAGTAATTTAAGCGAAAACTAAACAGACAAATTCTTATCCAAGTTAGTAATTGTTTTATTTCTTTCTAAATTACTAAATAATGAATTTTCCTTATACTTGTTACCCTTCTTCCATACACACATAAAACAAAGTATCAATCAATTCATTGTGCCCACAATATTCACAACTCTTGTTAAAAAAAGAGTAATATTTTTGTCCTAAATTTATATCAGAATTCACACCTTTTGGCAATGACAGTTTATTTATATATAAAAATATTATTATTTTTAAATACTACATCTTTAACCCTTGTAACGAGCTTTGGACCAGTGACTCCCAAACCAGTTGACTTTAGGACACTAGGTGTTAAGACAACCCTACAGACTTAATTGCTCGGATCTCAGATGTTAAAAAGTAGAAGTGTCTGATTTCATTAAGCTTTCTCTTTAACCCATGTAATGAGCTTTAGGCTAGTGACTCCCAGACCAGTTGGCCTTAAGGCACTAAGTTTTAAAACACCCCTACAAACTTAGTTGGTCGAGTTAAAGAGGCTACGAAATCGAACTTATTCACACAAACTTTTTTAAAATTAAAACAATTCAAGCTCTACCGTTTTATGCGAACAATCACTGCTTGTTGAGGTAAAATGTCCGGTTACTAAGTAAAATCTTGATTATTATCATTTTTTTAAAACTAACTCAAGCCCTACCGTTTCACGCGAATAATCACTGCTTGCTGAGACAAGATGTCAGATTATTAAGTAAAAGCTTTGTTAATTTTTTTTGAATAAAAACATAAATTCCACTACCTCTAGGTGCTACCTCCAACAAACTAGAGAACTGAATATTACAAATCTTTACTTACAACTAATGATCATATGTTACCATGTATGTTGATAATACCTGTCAACTGAGCATATGAAGATCAAATTTAATCAATATTATGAAAAATTCACAAATTTACATAATTCAAAAAGAAATGAAAAAAAATAACTTTTTACGAAATATATTGAGATGTGATGAACATTAAAAAGTGTACACTTAATAAAATAGAAACTAATCATTTTACAATTATAATTTCATTAATCCCCTTAATTTAACACATTTGTAAAATAATAATTAAATTGATATTTTATATATTTTTATTGTGATTTTTATTTCTTATGTAGGTGAAATAATAATTCGGATGCATAACTAGAAAAATGGACGTGACATTTGGATTTTGGAGGCCAAAAATTTGAAAGGGTGTTCAAACAGTGTACAATTTCGAAAATTCCAACCTTACGTAATTTTTCGTATTTTGACCATAACTTTTTACTCTGATATCGGATTGAGGCGATGCCAGTTCCAGATGAAAGAATACTCAAATATCTACAACTTTGTTGTTTACAAGATTTTCTATTTTTGAGGTGTTCAATGACGAAATTGATTAAAAAAATCCAAAGTATGCTATATGTAATTCTTAAAAAAAAAATAAATAATAATTAGTTAATTTTGGTGGAGGGTTGTCATCAACCTTTCGGTGGATGACCCATCCACCTACAATTGTTGACAATTTCAACTTGCAATTGTTAACAATTTCAACTTGCAATTGTCTTCAAATTTTTGAAGAGCTGAGCGTCCTCTATAAATAAGAGGATGCTCAGCTCTCATTTCTCATATTTTCTTCTGAGAATTCTCTTGAAAACTTGGAAGATGGTGTCTTGTGTGTTTTTTTTTTTTTTAAGTTTTCTTGTAATTTTTTTCTTTCAGTAATAAAATTATGTGTGTTTTTATTCAAATCATGAGTAGCTAATTTCATCATTTAGGGCAAATGATGAAGTTTTTGATATGATAATATAGATTAATCTTACATATATTATAATATGCAAATTTTAATCTAAAGACTAATATTTAATTTAGATTTGGATTATTTATTAACAAACTTTGTTACCGCCTATATGGCCGATTTTATTTATTTGACATAATTCAGTACCTAACTGGACTTGTTATAGACAAATGTTATCACCGCCTTTATGGCTGGTTTTATATGTTTTGGTGTAATTAATTCATGAAATAAATTAACTGGGTAATAATGATAATTTATATATTATAAAAAGTAAAATTTTAAATTTGAAATATTAAAAATGGATCCCCTAGCCCCAATATTTTATTTTATTATTGTAGTCCAATTTAAAAATTGTCAATCATTTCAAATAATTCTGTATTTTTATTTTCACTCAAATTATTATTTTATTTTACTAAATCTATTCCTTGTGGACCGACCCCGGAATTACTAGGTTATTTTATTACTTCGACACTCTTATACTTGGGAGTAAAGAACCATTTTGTGAGTGTGTCAAGAGCGAAAACTCTGTACATTGTCATCTCTGAACAATAATTACACTTGGTTAGTCAAAAATTTGTTGTTAGTTTGTGTGTAATTTTTTTTAAAATAAAAACACAAAATAAAAAAAGAAATTTTTTTTACAAAAAAAAAAAAAAATTAACAAAAAGAAAAAAAACAAAAAAAAAAATGAAAACTATATAGTTAACTATTCCCTCCCCCAACCAAATTGAGACATTGTCCCCAATATCTGAATAAGAAGAAGTAGAGTTTAGAAGACATCACCTGATTGGTGTGGAAAAGATAATTGAATCAACGAACACTACTATACAAAAAAAAGTTACAGATTAAGATTCAAGTCCACTCTACGTTTCTTGCCACGATCGTTATTTGACCAGTCCAACTTGGAAAGAATTGGGTCGATTCTTGGTTCATAGGCTAACAGTTGGTCGATTAATTCAGCAACTTTTCCTACAGTAAGAACAATATCTTTTGCTAGTTTTGAAATGAACCTGAGTCTTTTAACATCTTCCAGAAATGCTAAAAGAAAATCCGAAAAATGATCTACATTGAGTAGTTCAATGAGTTTTCGGTGAATGTTCAAATTTGCCCATGACGTAACTGTGAATATTTCTTCTAATGTGCCCAGCCCACCTTGTAAAACAATAAAAGCGTCAGCATGATTAATCATTTCAGTGAGTCTTTCAGACATACCTGAGATAATGTATTATTCTAAATTTGATCTTACGATGAGATTTTCGTATGCCATAGTTATTGGGATGATTCCTAAAACTTAACTGTATTCTTCTTGCATGTCCTTTGAAACACATCCCATCAATCCAAGATTGCTACCTCCATATACTAAGTGCATGTTTCTTTCCGCCATAACTCTATCCAATTATTTTACAGCCTTAACAAATTTTGGTTTACTACCAGAGCTAGATCCACAAAATACATAGATATTATCTAGATCCCAATTCTCTTATTTGGATGCATCGAAAAGAGAAATGACATATTTATGGATCCTGAAAAAGGGTGAGTAATAAAAGCACTAGTACCTACAAAATAACAATTGCCAAATGAACAATAAAATAGATCGTAAAAGTCAAAAAGTTTAGATACTGTCAGTAAAATTGAAGTAAGTGAAATCAAAACAATACATTCAAGTAAATCAAAACAGTAATTTAAAGTAAAAGAAATCAAAATAATAAATTGAAATAATATTTACTGGTAGTTGTGATTGTAGCTCACATCTTCCTCTGATTTTATGTCCAGTAACGGCTTGAACACCCTCTATGGGTCGGGGATATCTTCCCATCCAATTTTCTTACAAATTAGCAAACATGGTCTTTTAAAGTCAGATTCCCGAGAATGTATTGTTGTCTTTCTTTTTGAAATTATGTATGCAAATTACGAATCACTCGATGACCATGTACACTAGGATACGTCTCAAGAGTCAGTGTTGTATCATCTAAAGACTCTTTACTCAAGTCGTCTCTAATGAATTGAATTTTATCTTCGCCATTGTTAGACATCATTCCTAAAGAACGAAAACGAGTGTTGCAAGTCCAGCATGCATATTTATAATAAACATTTAATTGTTTAGCTCTTCGTTTCTTAGCATAAGTGCTTTTCCCTAAACCAGACATGTAAGAAATGAATGAGCCAAGTGAACCCTTACTTCAATTATCCAACGAATATCACTAGGAATACCATTGATCATAAGAAGCCTCATTCTTTCAGCGCGTGCTTTGTAAATTTTCATCAGAGTATTTTGGGGGAGAGAAGGAAAATGATTATGGAGTTTTACGAGAGTTTCTTCCATGCCTTAATTGTAGGGTATCGGTAAAGACTTCTAAATAATGTTCAACCATGTCACTAAATATGCTTAACATGCATCGTCAGAATATTGCTGGTACATTACAAAGTCCAAATGGCATTTCCCTAAATGAAAATGTTCCAAATGGACATGTGAATGTTGTATTTTCCTGGTCTTCTAAAGCAATAAGAATTTGATAATAACCTGAGTAACCATCAAGAAAAAAGTAGTATGGATGTCATGCTACTTGTAGGCACTGTATTTTTACACATAAGTCCCTATGATGAGTCTCATTTTGGAGACACTACCTTTTAAGTCACGGAGGTCACGGAAAACGAACATCGGAAGGGGGAATTCAGAATAAACAAGTTCACTGTCTTCGTTGGTGCTGCGTTCGTTACTTCGTTCGAACGTCAGGCAGATTGCGGACGTTCGTGCCATGTTCGAGGAGGCGTTCGAACGGTGTCGGTAATTCTGGTTTTGCTGCTAGCCTCACATCAAGCCCAATTCGCCCAAGCCTTGGCCCACACGCCCAAGCCCACTTAAAACACATATTTAACACATGGTGAAATCAAAACAAATCTAAAAATCACATATCAAATTAAAAAGATATCATACCTAATCTAAACCAATCAAATATAATCATACCAAGTTAAAATCAATCAACCAATATATTATTCCCAAACTTAAAATATTGTATGCCTAATCAACATAAACTAAATATTCAACCTTCCCTATCTAGCCAAGATTTGTCCCCCCTCATCTTTGACTTCCCTTATCCAACACCAAATCAAATCCCTTTCCTTGTCAAGCCTAACCCTTTGCCTATAAAAAGAACCATTCACCAACCTTCTCAACCCTAGCTAGCTCATACAGATAAGATACACACAACTCACGGCAATAACAAGAAGAAAAACAGAAATAATCCCCTTCATCTCCCACACTCCACAACCGAAAACAGCAGCCCCTACACCTCCTAAAACAGCCCATACAGCAGCCCTAAACACACACATAAAACAACCCCCGAACCACACCATAACATCACCGAAAATCACACCCAAAACAGTAGCCAAAACATCCCAAAAACAGTAACTAAAATACAGTAGCAAAACAGTAGCAGCGGCAGTGAATCGGAGTCAAAACAGCAGCAAAAGACGGAGGACGACGACCCAAAACAGTAAGACAACGAACGAGAGCAGTGAACCAGTGAACCGGAAGAGTTGCGGAGCTTTACCCCTTCCAATCTTCGTGAAACGCGAGTCCGAGAGACGACTTAAAAGGTTAGACCTGAGGGCACTTTTTCATTAGTTTATATTCGTTTCTTTTATTATTGAATTTTATTCGCATGAGAGTCGTTTATGGATGCATGTTGTGGCTTGAATGAAATGGAAGAGTGTCGTCTCTTGTGGTATATAGGATGGAAACCCAGACGTAAATTCCGTAGCCGAATCCGAATGGACGGTAGTGCGGTCTGTACTTGGGATACAACTCCACGTACCTCTTGAGTAAACAGCACCTTCTCTTGTTTTGTGTTGCTTTGGTTTATCTATTTCTTGTTACTTAAATTCTGTATGTCGCTTATTTGTGTATGATATAATCGAGTGCATGGGCTCAGTAAGTGCGATGGAAGGTCCCCTAATCGGAAAGGTTAAAATCCTTCACCACGATGCTTTGCCGCACCGATTGATGTGTGTTCGGTTGAATGCGATATACGTCCAATCGGACACATTACGTTTAATATTGTTGCTTATTTATGCATGGTTCAATCGAGCGCATGGGCTTAGTAAGTGGAATGAAAGATCCCCTATGGGGAGAGGTTAAAGCCCTTTACCACGATGTTTTTCCGCGCCGGTTGATGTGTGTTCGGTTGGATGCAAGACACGTTCAATCGGACATACTTAGTTGAATATGATTGTCTTTATGTTTGTATGCATGATGTGATATGACGCGCATGGGCTTAGTATGTTGGTCTAAAGGTCCTCTCTTTGAGAGATCAAGAGCCCCCAAAAGGCCACCTTTACGGCAGTACTTCGCCGCGCCCCCTTTATTTTGTTGTTTATGTATTGCGTCCCATTTCATGCATCAGGTCTGTTCCCGTTCGAACGCGTTTACGAACGCAACTCGAACGCGCATGCATTTTGCCTTATCATGCATCAGGTCTCATTTTCGTTCGAACTCGTTCACGAACGCCATACGAACGTGAGTATTCTGTTTCATTTCCGTTCGAACGCGTTATCAAACGCCATACGAACGCGAGCATTCTGTTTCATTTCCGTTCGAACGCGTTATCAAACGCCATACGAACGCGAGCATTCTGTTTCATTTCCGTTCGAACGCGCTATCAAACGCCATACGAATGCGAACCTTCTGTTTGCCGTTCGAACTCATTTACGAACGCTACACGAACGCGCACACACTGAACTGAGCCTGTCTTATCATATTCATGCATAATTGCCTCTTGGTTGATCTTTCTTGTGTTATATAGCCAACCGTATTATTTGTATTCCTGCATTTATCCATTCTATGTGTTCTTGGGATTGTATTCAAGCATGATTAGGCTGTTAGCATGTTATTTGGTTAATAGGTTCATGAGATAGTACTCAAGCATGATTAGGTTGTTCTTAGTTTTCCATATCATAGGATTGAAATATGTTCATGAGATTGCCATGTGATGTTGCATGTTGTGATGAACTTGTTGATGTATGCATATGAATTTAGAAGCATGATATTTTTAGAAATAAATGTTATTTAAGCATGGTTAAATTATTACATAAATCATTTTATTACAAGTGACATAAGTCCATTCCGAACCCAACGGTTTGAGGTTTTCCCTTGCGAGGGGTGAGTGCGGCCTTAAATCTCATTTTCCCGGTTCACACCGGGTGGCGACTCCATTACTCTCCGGTTTAGTCCCCTGTGGCTACTCCGTACTCCCAACTAGGCCGCGAGTCTAGGACAGAAAAGCGTCGCCCAGGTAGCTGTGTGTTCCCACACTACTCTTTCCAGAATTTGGTCAAGAAATGATAAAGGAAATTGATCTTTTCTAGTGGCATCATTTAGTTTTCTATAATCAATGCACATGTGCCAACTAGATGAGATTCGAGTTGGAATTGATTATCATTTATCATTTTTTATGATAGTTATTCCAGACTTTTTTTGGCACAACTTGTGTAGGACTTACCTATTTACTATCAGAGATAAGGTAAATACTGCCTACATCAAAAAGTTCAAAAAGTTCTACTTTTACCATTTCTTTCATGTGAGAGTTTAATCTTCTTTGGGGTTGATGATATGTCATGAAATTATCTTCTAAATGTATTATGTGTGTGCAAATCAAAGGATTAATGAATTTCATATCTTTTAAAGTCCATCTAATTGCCAGTTTATGTCCTCTCAACACTTTTAACAAATTACCTTATTGATCACTTGTGAGGGAGGAAGAAATTACCATATGGTAAGTTTGTTCATCTCTAATAAATGCATATTTCAATCTTTTTGGCAAAGTCTTCAATTCCAATTTGGGTGTTTCCTCATGTTTTTCTTCTTCCAATGTTCATAGTTCCTCAAAATTTTATTTCTCTACATCGTCTTCCAGTACCATCAAGTAAAGAAAAATCATTAGAATTATCTGAATCTAATTGTGTACTTGATTGAAGAAAACTAGTTGTACAAATTTTCATAGGGTCAACTCCCCTGAATATGTTCTTCCAAAATTGGTTCAATTAATTTCATGCTCTCTTTTTCACTGTCCTCATCGTATGGTTATTTGCATATGTTAAAAAAATTAAGCTCCAACGTCATATTGCCAAATGAAAAATGCATGATTACATTCCTGTAATTAATTAAAGCATTAGCTGTTGTTAAAAAATGGAAACCAAGTATTACAAGAATTGACTTATAACTGTCTACTACATGTTATGTTTCTAAGATAATAAAATCCAAAGGATATGAATTTATCGACTTGTAATAACACGTCTTCCACTTGGTACATTGACTGATCTATCGACAAGTAAAAAAGTAGTTCGAGTTGGTTAACTCGTCAATATTAGGTTTATGGAAGCAAATTAACACTAGGTCCAAGGACAAACATTGCATGTTCAATTTTATGATTTCCAATAATATATGAAATAGTTGGACAACTAGGGTCATTTTATTTCAATACATCAATTGTTAAGAGAATGGAACTTACCTGATCAGCTAGAAAAACTTTCTTTCTTACATGATGTATTCTTTTAACGGTGCACGAGACTTTTAGAAATTTGGCATATATGGTATTTGTTGGATCTAACAAAGGAATATTGACCTTCACATGTTTGAATATTTCATATATCTCTAGGGAATGATTCAATTTCTTTATTTTCAATGCTTGAGGAAATGGAGGTGCATATGACAAATCGTTATCATCAACAATAGGTAATGATTCATCGATCCCTTTCTTACCCTCAGAAGCTGAATCTTCACGAGGTTCAAGAATAGGTCTTTGGATGACCTTACCATTGCAAAGAGTAATAACATAATTGACTTGGTCTATGTGTTGACTACCAGAACTATCCTCGTAAGGGTTTTGATGACTCTTTGGGTTTGGTTGTGGTTGTACATGAAACTTTCATTTCTCATGAATGGTTAATGCAGATGTGATTTTGGAAAATGTATCTTTCAGATCAATCAATGTTTGTATATTTTGGTTATTGATGACTTTATTTTTCTCAATGAATGCATGCAAAGTATCCTCAAGGGTTTTCCTAGGTGGTGGGACATATAGTGTATAATTCTGAGAATTTTGGAAATTCTGGTGTACCTTGTGAGGTTATTGTAATGGTTGTGCTTGATTATCATACCTCAAATTGAATTTTGGTTGGTTTCTCCAACCATAATTATAGGTTTGAGAGTATAGGTTTGGATTTAGTCTCTTGAAGGTGTTTGTGAAACTAACTTGGTCATAGAGACATTCTTGCAGGTAGAAGAAAGTATAGAAAAACTTACAAAATTTCCAAGAATTTTGCTTTTGTTTTCTTTCTTTCTTCCACCTTTTCTCTCAACTCACTTGGTAAAAAATTTGTGAAACTTGTGTTCATTTTAAAAATGAAACAAAAAATATTTATATGTAATTCTTTGATATTTCCGAAAATAACAATAAAAAATACAATAAACCTTTTTAACTTGTTTCATTTTCATTGGAACAAATTTACTTTACTAAAAGATAACACTTATCTTATAAATAAAGTAAACTTACAAGTGAGCCAATGATACCATGCCATTTACAAACATAAATCATGTAATAGATATTTCGTTATTTAATTAACTTAATTATTTAACATTTAAATAATTAAATAATTAAATACAAATATCCGAATATATGTATTATATTTACTTTAAATATTGAAATACATATATATAAATGATATATGTCAAATATCATAATTTGATATTTTATTAATGCGTATTTAATAAAACCAAGTATTAAATACAAATACACATTATTTCGAAAATGACCGTTAGGTCCCTATTGCATGTATTTTTCATTGAACCATTAAACGAGTTATATATAATCAATATTATTCATAAAAGTTGCTCTAGTGTTCTAAGAGTATATTTCATTAGTGAGACTCTCTAGATTCAGGCATATCCGTCACAAAATCTATTTTTGTGTCCATAATTCACCCACCCGTAAATTATGACGACCACAGATAAACTCGCTGAATCATACAAGTCGAGGTCATTGCATACGTATAATCCCTCCGTCACAGGTATCCGGATTATCCCAGAGGTATAGATATAAACGTCAAATCTCTATAGGTATAATCGTGTCGACGTATCTATTAGCAATCTTCTAAAAAACACTCGGAACTTACTTCTGAAGTATACCACAGCCATGAATTTAACAGATTGCTAATCATATAATAAATACCTATGCCATGTACACAGGACTGACAGATCCTTTCTTGATACACACAGGATATCATGAGCATGAGTCCACACCCAACGAACATGCGGAGGTCTGATCTAAATAGATCGGTGACGTGACTACCATTTAAGTGTGGAGGATAACTCATATATCCACAGTGATATCTCAAGTCAAAGAATCACTATGCTACTCAACCCAAGAAGATTCCTATTGACGTTGGTGTACCATCTATTAGGTAATCTTCGGTGAGTCGTTCAGTGTTTATCAAATAAATACCTACACGTCTATACGAGTCTCCCGAGACTCATGGTTCATTGGGATAAACTATCGGACCAAGTCTGATATACGACATGTACTGGTCTCAACGGATTTTACTAACCGACCCGTGTCAGTAAATCTTGACCAGGAACTTAATTTGATAATATATTTCTAGTAGTGACGTTTCCCAATGTCAATTACAAGCTATGTTGTAATTGCGCACTACATTATATATTATCGGGACTTTGTATAATATATATATCACTAAACACAATTTAGTTTCAATCTAATGAATTAGATCGAATATATATAATAAAAGACAAGAGGTGCTACCATAAATAAGTAATATTATGGAAAAATATATTGCTCGTATTCATGAATCGGACATAAATACGATCCGGATTGGCACTCCGAGCACCAACCCTAACAATTTCTCTCACTTGCTCTAGTGCCAATCCACGATATCATATACACATCCTAATGTGTATCATATACGGATGGCCCTCAAGAACTCACCCAACGCTCAAAAGGTAGGCAACAATAAGTAAGCCCGCTATGATATATTGAGTTTGTCAAACAAACCCAATTGTTTCCTTTTGCCAGCATCTTTCATATTTTTGTAGAAACTAAGTTCTACATCAATATGACTCAGATGCCACATCAATATTGTGCTGCTGCTACTGAGTTGTCCAAGTATTTGTTGATCAAATCCAAAATACTATGCAGACAACTGCAAGCACAACACCAATACCAAACTTTTAATCTACAAGGTCACGGTGCAACTTCATAAGTCGATACTTCATAAGTTGCATCTAAATCCACTCTCATAGTGGAATCATCTATGACACTCCCACTGTATCTTTTCTGACTCTTTATGATGTAGACTGTCTAACGTCATAATTAGACTCAAAACTAATCTGACCCTAATGGTTGCGAACTTTATTCTCCATTAAGTAGAACTCGTTCTTAATATCTCAAAGATAATAAAGAACATGTTTCAAGACACATCTTATGTAACGACCGAGAATTCTGACTATTGAATTACTGTGAGAGAAGTGTCACATAGTATAAATTATAATTGGAATCATATACCTTCGAGAGATAACTATCAGTAAATTCGAGGACGAATCCGATATTAGATGTTACGATGTTTCACTATGGACAACCTATGGTATTTGGGCCATAAATTTCTCATAAAACTTCGATCCTTATGAATTTTATATCTTCGGAAAGATGAGACTGAGATTTATAACTTCCGCGTTGAATATTTTTCAAAATTCGGACCAGTAATAGGTCAAAACCGCAAGTCAAAATTCTAGATGAATAGTGCTGCGGACCTATCTAGAATAATCTCAAATTTTCCCCACATTTCTACACTTTTCCGCATGTTTCCAAATATCAAATGAGCCCTAATATATAAGGAGGTCACTATTCAATGTTTCAAGAAATGAGAAAAATGAAGAAAAATGAGAATGAAATACGTGAGAGAAGGAAGAGGAGGAAGAAGAAGAATAGAGGAAAAAGAAGAAAATGGGAAGAAGAATAGAAGAAAGAAAGAAGAAGGAAGAAATAAGAAGGATTGACATCCATGAAACCCTAAAAGATGAAGGAAAACCAAGAGAAATAAGGTAAGAAAACTTTAATCCAAGTCTTGGATATTGGTATTTTGATGATTTATTAATTAATTATATTGTTGAATTATAATATTAATGATTATATGGGTTTAGTAATAAGAAAACAATGGTTGTAAGAATCCCCAATTTGTTAGAGTTTGGAAATGAGAATTAAATATAGATGATAGGTTGGGTATAATTTGGTATTAAACATGATTTTGGTGGTGTTAGAATGGTTATTGAGGCTATTTTGCTTGTGTGGATTGTATGGGGAAAAAGTATTGAGCAAATACAGTATGAAAGAAATGGTTCAAGACTAGAATTTGGTCTTGCGTCATGACACGATCTGGAAATTTTTCCAGAAATGCTTCTGAACTGTTATGCGTCACGACGCGATGCGAAAGGTAAAAATTTAGGCATGTCTCTGGACGAGTTGCGTCGCGACGCGTGGCCAAAAAATGGCCCAAATCAATTTCAAACCATCACAGTTTCACCCAAACGCGTTAGAGGCTACCCTATAAGCCCCGTATCAACTCGTATGTACATATTACATCACAATATAAGTATGATACCCACAGAGTGATAACGCTTACTTGAATAAGCAAATTTTAATCTGATTCGGTAGTGCGTTTCTTAGTCCATTTCTAATTTAGTTTGTCCGATAATGAGATCATCGCAGGAACCACAAGTCTCCCAGCGAAGTGAAAAAAGGCAAGAGGAACTCCAAAACAGTGAGTGGACACTTTCTCTTAAATTGATTTTCAGTTTATTATTTTAAACAAACAGACTTATTTTCTCGCTTTTAGGGCATTAGCCAATCTCATCATCAGTTTATATTGTGTTTTACATGTTTTAAGAAATGTTTTCAAACATGAGTTTTATGTTTTCGGGGCATGGGGAAAAACCCACCCCAATATGTAACTTGATATAGTTTGGAATTGACGGACAGAGAACATGTGCACATGTAGAGGACTGGGGGGACGGCGATACGTAACGCCCTCAGATCCTAGTTCAGGGCTAGGGGGACGGCGATACGTAACGCCTCTAGACCCTAGTTTCAGGGTCAGGTAGTAGCATGGATCAACACTACCGGCTCTAGTTCAGTGGCTTGGGGGACGGTGATACGTAACACCCCAAGACCACCAGTTTCAGGGACAGGAGTGGCATGATTTGGGGGACGGCGATACGTAACGCCCCGAAGTTATGATTTTGCATTCCTGGCTCCAGATAGACGTATGGGGGGACGGCGATACGTAACGTCCTCATACGTCATGTATTTCAGATATAGATCAGTTTTAGATACCAGATTTCCAGAGAATAGTTTTCAAAGATAAGATTTTAGAAACGGGTTTTAGAAAGCATATTTTAGAAAGAGAAGTTTTAAAAGAGATATATGCGAAGTTTTCAGAAAGAGAGTTTTCATATAAGTATTTTTGAAACTTTGGTTTTAGAACCAAATGATTTTATGTCAGTATTTTAGATTTTCGTCCACTCACTTAGATCGTACAACGTTATAACCCCCACTTCATGTTCCTTTATTTTGCAAGTATTCTCGGAGGACGAGCTCGGGAGGATGGATACTGATACAGTCACTAGGGTACGAAGTCCACCAGTTCAAGTCAAGAAGGGAGTGAGAGTCCAGTCAAGAGTCAAATAAAAGACATGTATTAGTATTTGGGTTATGTGTATGTAGGCACTGCATTTTTGCATATAAGTCCCTATGATGAGTCTCATTTAGAGGCACTACCTTTTATGTCACGGAAGTCGCGGGAAACGGACGTCGGAAGGGGAAATTCAGAATAAGTATGTCATCAGGTTCATTTCACAAGTTCACTGTTTTCGTTCGTGCTGCGTTCGTGACCACATTCGAACGTCAAGCAGATTGCGGGCGTTCGTGGAGCGTTCGAATCGGCATTCGAACGGTGTCGGTATTTCTGGTTTTGCTGCTAGCCTCACACCCAAGCCCAATTAGCCCACCAAGCCTAATCAGAAAAATAATTAAAACATTTAAAATACATGTAACAAATTAAATTAAATTAAAATACAATTAAATACAATTAAACTAAATCAAATTAAAATCCAATTTAAATTAAAACAAATTAAATTTAATTAATTCCTAAATTAAATAAATTAAATTCCAAATCTAAAAATCATATACCAAATTAAAATAAATATCAAATAAAATCATGCCTAATTAAAATCAATCAACAAAGTTTATTCCTAATCAAAACAAATTAAATATCTCCCTTCCTAATAAAATAAATATTATGCCTAAACAACACAAATTAAATATATTGACTTCCTAAATTGAACTAATTTTGTCCCCCCTCAATCTTAGGATTTCCTTGTTTGACACTAAATCAAATCCCCCTTAAATGCCAAATCTCTTTCCTTGTCAAGCAAAGAGTAGCCCTCGCCCCTTTGCCTATAAAAAACCAACCTCTCCCAACCCTTGGAGGCTCTCACTCACACGCATACAACAAGAAAAAAAAAACCTCTTGATTCACGCATACAGCAAGCAAATATTTCTCTTCTCCTCCTACACCCTTAGCCAAAAATCACAGCCCCATAAACCCCTCCATTACCGAAAACATTACAACCGGAAACACCACCGAAACAGCCCCTATACAGCAGCACACATAATCGAAAAACAGCCCCTATACAGCAGCCTCATATCACCGAAATACCTAAAACACAGCCCCTAAATCACCTAAACCAGAGACTAAAAAAACTGCACTTTTAATCCCTAAAATAATAAATAAAAAATTGCACTTAAAGCCTTTAGAAACACCCAAAAACAGTAGCCTAAAACACCAAAAACAGTGACCAAAGTACAACAGAAATACAGTAGCAATACAGCAGCGAATCAGAGTAAAAACAACAGCGAATCAGAGTCAAAACAGTAGCTTGAACAGTGGAACAGCGAGGAAAGGAGTGAACCTGTGAACCGGAGGAGTTGCGGAGCATTCCCCCCCTTTTCGACGACCGTGCACCGTACTTCCGAGAGTCGACATAAAAGGTTAGACCTGAGGGTATTTTTCCTATTATTTCCATCTATCTTTTTAATTGGTTTATTCATTTTTATCGCATGAGAGTCGTTTATTAGTGCATGATTGTGGCCCTTGAATGAATGAAAAATGTGTCGCCTCTCGTGGTATATAGCCGATTCCGAATGGACGGTAGTATGATCTGTACTCGGGATACAACTCTACGTACCACTTGAGTACACGACACATACTTTATTTTATCTTGATTTGTTTATCGTCGTTATTTATTTTCTGCATCTTATTTGTCTGAGTAATAATGAGGTCAACCGTATGGGCTTAGTAAGTGCAATTAAAGGTCCTCTATTTCGAGGGGTTAAAATCATTTACCACGATGCTTCACCGCGCCGGACGATGTATATTCGTTTGAATGTGAGATGTGTTCAATCGGGTATACGAAGTCCGATATCGTTGTTTCTATTTTTATATGCATTATGATGAGATAAAGCGCATGGGCTTAGTAAGTGCGATTAAAGGTCCTCTATTTTGAGAGGTTAAAATCCTTTACCACGATGCTTTACCGCGCCGGATAATGTATATTCGATGGATGTGAGATATGTTCAATCGGATACACGAAGTCCGATATCATTGTCTTTACTTTTTATATATGTATTGTGTTGTTTGCGCATGGGCTTTGTAAGTGCGATTAAAGGTCCTCTATTTTGAGAGGTTAAAATCCTTTACCACGATGCTTCGCCGCGCCGGACGATGTATATTCGTTTGAATGTGAGATGTGTTCAATCGGGTGTACGAAGTCCGATATCGTTGTTTCTATTTTTATATGCATTATGATGAGATAAAGCGCATGGGCTTAGTAAGTGCGATTAAAGGTCCTCTATTTTGAGAGGTTAAAATCCTTTACCATGATGCTTTGCCGCGCCTGATAATGTATATTCGATTGGATGTGAGATATGTTCAATCGGATACATGAAGTCCGATATCATTGTCTTTACTTTTTATATATGTATTTTGTTGTTTGCGCATGGGCTTAGTAAGTGCGATTAAAGGTATTCTATTTTGAGAGGTTAAAATCCTTTACCACGATGTTTTGCCGCGCTTTTTAGCCCGTTATTATTTATTAGGTGTCATCTATTCATTTGTTCATGTATGTGTCATGTTGTTTACTGCATTTTGGAGGTCACTACTATAACCCCGTTCGAACGAGTTTTAGAACGCCGCACGAACTCATGTTTTCTGTCTGGTCCCGTTCGAACGTGTTATCAAATGCTATACGAACGCGAACCTTCTGTTTACCATTCGAACGCGTTTACGAACGCTACTCGAACGTGCATGCATTTGTTTCATCAGGTCTGGTCCTGTTCGAACGCGTTATCAAACGCCACACGAACGAGAACCTTCTGTTTACCGTTCGAAAGCATTTACGAACGCTACACGAACACGAATACACTGAACTGAGTCATTTTCATCACATGTCATGCATAATTTTTCTTAGGTGATTTCTCTTGTATCGTATAATCAATCATACTATTTGAATTCCTGCCTTTATTTATTTGATGTGTTCATGAGATGGTATTCAAGCATGATTAGACCGTTAGTATGCTACTTGGTTCTTAAGCATGATTTAGCCCATTTAGTTGTTCATTTTCAAGCATGATTAGTCATTTATTTTGCGTTGGGAATTCGCATTATGTTTAGTTTTGTTCTTTATTTTCCGCATTATATAATTGAGGTATGTCATGAGATTATTGTATGATATTGTCGTTATAATGGTTTATTTTATGCATGCGAACTTAGGAGTAAAATTGTCCTTGGAAATATGTTGCTTAGGCTTGGTTAGATTATTGCACAAATCATTTTATTGCAAGTGGCATAAGTAATGGACCATTCCGAACCCAACGGTTTGAGGTCTTCCCTTGCGAGGGGTGAGTGCGACCTTAAATTATTTTCCCGGTTCACACCGGGTGGCGACTCCATTATTCTCCGGTTTAGTCCCCCGCGGGCTACTCCGTACTCCCAATCGGGCCCCGAGCCCGGGACAGCATGCGTCGCCCAGTTTCTGTGTCCCACAGTGTAGTCATTGTATAAACATGTATCTTCATGTATACAGTTATTGGAATTGAGTTTGTATGTTAAGTTGTTAAGTTTGGGCCACGGTCCCATACATACGATATATATATAATTAGAGAAAAGAGTATTAATAATTGAATAGCAATTATCAGAGTCGGAGGCTTATGGGGGTAGTACAGCCTATCCCCTGCCGGTAACATCTCCCGGATCGATGATGTTACATCTTATGGTCTTGAGGATATCAAAGTAACTCGTAACAATTACGATTAAATTGATATCTCTAATCGTACTTAATATAATAATCATTATGTCATCATCATATGATGCATAAGATTGACTAGAAATTCTAATCAATATCTCTTTCGACAAAGAAATCATCATTTACGAAAGATGAATATTATATATTATAGACACACTATCTATCAAACAGTTATACTAACTGTCACACAGATAGTCTCACTGTGTCCTTTATTAGATGATATCTAATGTACGACTAATGGGAGCATCTCTCAAGTCTCTTAGTTTTATATCATATATAAAACTTTATATCGAATATAATAGAGACCACTCCCACTGCATTCATGGAGAAAATAAGACTTAGGTAAATATTTTTACCTCATTAACATCTCATTATTCCCTTAATAATGATAATGTCATTATGATGTAAAATACTAGAAAGAAATTTGTACGCTCCCACTAACCTTTCTATCTCTTATGTATTCTCTATGCTTTGATAAAATCAGACAATCTGACTAATATCAAAATTAGAAAACTTAAATTTCCAGAAAGCTCATCCGAGTCTACAATAGACTCTATAAGCTAATATACTAACTTGTAATCTTAGCATAATATAAACTCCAGGGCCATTTCAAAACGAACTCTTCAAACTAAAAAATCACAATGGATCTTTAATCTGAAGAAACCATTCAGAAACGCCTCTTTGTATTCTTTAGCTAAAATGTATAATTTAATATCATCATTAACCAACAGATCTTAAATTATTCAATCAGTGCGACTTGAGACAAGTTTCCTCAGAATCTACAATAGATTGCTGAGTATAACTTTTCTCACTGTCATACTATAAAGGTCAAACCTTTAATAAGCTCAATGTGCTTTTGCTGCGTAAACTATTTCCACATTTTATAAACGATTCATAATGAAAGCTCAATCAAGTTCCAAACTTGATCGTAGTAAGCTATGAACAATCTTAGATCTATGGTTTAATGCTAATTTCCTGAATCGATATCAAATATCGTTCCCACTATAAGTTAGAGGATAATTTTATTCGATAAGAAAACAACAGAACCATTAAGTATCAAATACTTTGCAAATGATTCTGACATCCTATAGAACTTATATGGAAGCAATAAAAGGGTATTTTCATCTTATTAATTATGTAGTTCCATTTATAGTTTATCACTCTAACATTTGACTTCAGTAAGTCAAGTCTTTTCTACAATGGTCAACATCTAATGTTACTAACTAAGTAATAAAAATAATTTTATTACTCAGGATTGTAGAAAAGATATTTTATCAAATAAAATACAATATTCTATTAAATAGAATAAATGATAAATTTATACTCGTACCTCCAAGGCGTAAGTACTATTGATTATATAACCATTATACAAAAGAAAGATTCAAATCTCAAACATTTCAAGATTCGAATTTCCTACTTATACATATCATATATGTAACTGTAGAAACTAATAGAACCTAAATTAAAAAGGATGAATTAGTGTTACTGGAGCATATCCCCAAGAGTATTGAAACTAATTCGGTATCATTCAATATCAAACAAATCAAATCATATATAAGATTCGATTATTCCCTCTTACCAATTCCATCAATATGGAATAGTGGAAGAATTATATTGAGTAAGAATCATATTCATTGAATAACCTTAGAACTAATTGCCTTAAATTCATATGTTTGATCATATCAAACATCTTTGAACAATTCAAAGACTCACGATGAATTTTAAAGATACCATTTTCAAAACTTCAGATCGAATATTTTTGAACCAGTCAAAATATTCTATCCACATTTCATCAAGAACACGTAACTAAGTCATGACGATTCATTGACTAAGTTACGAAGGAAAGAAAACTACCTTAAGGAATTTACAATTCATTAAAGTACATACATCCAATGTATCGGTTTAATAAATTTTCTGGTCCAATGACAATCATTGGTTAAATGAGATTTAATCACCTTCCCGAATACAATATTCATTAAATGGATAAGGGTATGTGGTGTGATCTGGTATCAGACCATCTTTTATCATATGGAATAAACATCTAATACTTAAGTGATAAAATCTCAAAAAATAATGTTCTAAGTTATTTACTTAACCGAATATTTTTCTTAATGTTTATCTATTCGTCAATGACACTACTAGTCTTTTTAAAATATGTAACAACTGCTTAAAAAGAACAAGTAACTATCCAATAGTCGCAAGTTCTGATATCAAATATCAAAACAATCATTCAACAATATTTTAAATAACTACACGGGAGATCTAATGTCAAATATCTATAGTTGTCGTATTGTGAAAATCGATATTTTCTATACACAATTATACACATCTTCTTTCTTTAGCTTTATTATTTACCTTCAACTATTTACAACATTTGCAAATAATCGAAAAGCTAATAGTGTCAAATACGTGACCTCTGAATGTCACTAAAGATAAGAAACGTCATTATCAGATAAACAAATACCTAATAGGGTTTTTTTAATGCCAGTGAAGAATCTCGAGACATGAACCAATTCATGTCAATATTTACTGCATAAGAAACTATTCTGTCTAGAATGATTATATCATAGTATATTCTAATCTAGAACCTATTCTAGAATTCTGAAACCATAATTGAAGTCAGAAAACATATATAAAATATGCATGTAGTGGATAAAAGTTTAATTCTATCTAAATAATAGAATAAGGAAAAAAAACATAAGCGACAATTTTCATAATATTACACACTGCATTAGTTATGGATTTTTAACCTAGCAGTGCCTCTCACTACTTTACGTAATATCGTAATCCCCAACGGAAAATGAGAATTCAATAATTAAATCAAATTCCATAATGGGAAGTGGACCCCATAAATATACTTCGACTCACAGCTTTGGCACGTTCTCGCCTAGGTATATTCACGGGTAGACAACTCATTGTCAATCACACTCGATGTGACTCCTGATTTTGTCCTGACCGTTTCTCGTTTTGACAGCTTTGGCACGTTCACAGGAGGCGTATCAAGGCTTCACTTGTCAATGACAAACTCAAGCTACCGATGTAGTCCTGACAGCTTTGGCACGTTCATGATTTCCACTTTCACTTGAATTTGTCTCTTATCATATAAGTTCTACCGGCGCAAATGAACTACCTTCAACCATAACTGCACAGCTTTGGCACGTTACAGTTATAGCATCATGAAAACATTTACATACGTATTGACAAGGCGGACAAAGAAACAAGTATTCCTAATACCAGTCACTTTATAAAACCTTATTTAACGAGGATTTGCTTAAAAGATGTATTTCACTTTATTTAATAAAATTAAATAAATACATGCATGTAAAAAGTAAAGATTAGATTAAATATCACATTTAAATGGTTAATCATATCATAGGTTTAGAATCAAACTTGCTCTGATACCATTTTGTTGGGGTTTTATCAGGGCGGCGCATCGGAAGAAGCGCGGTTTGGGAGAAATCGTAGTTTAAAATTTTTAAACTTACGAATAAATTATTCAATATCCGATATTGATAATTCAATTATATTTCACCTAAACATATTTATTCGATATCTTATAACGACATAAATAATACGGAAACATCGAGAAACTTTTGCGAAAACGTTTTTCCGCAAAATAGCATAAAACGTGTTTCCGGCCGAACCGACCTACCAATGCACATGGTGACTGCCTAGGTCAGCCCCAAAAATATTTGGACAGCTCGTGGACTGCCCGAACAGTGACCAGTTCACTGTTTGGGCAGCTGTTATCTGGTAACGTCGTTTTTCACCGTTTTCGCGTATTTTCACTCCGAAATAATTTTCGATAAATATTTTTCTTGGGAAATTAAAATAAAATAATTTATTCTAATTACTCAATAAATAAAAATTGAATTTTTATCTGAAAAATCAGATTTATCATTAATTATCGTGAGACCCCTAAACTTTATATTTGGATCATTTTGGTCCTCAAATTGTCAAATACATATTTAAGTGATTCCAAATCAATCCCAAAATGATTTATACATGTCTAATACATGAAAATATAATTTGCAATAAAAATTCCCAATTTTTCTGAAATTGCCGAACAGCCCCAATAATTTTCAAGATTTATAATTTGGTCCTTTTTAGTTCAAAACATGTCAAGATCAAATCCAATCAATCCAAAATTTAATATACATCATATATACATCAAATTAAATCATATATATGATAATCCCCAAATTTGGAAAGGGTTATGAACTCTAATTTTATAATTTCCACAAATTGACAAATTAAACAAATTCAATACTTTAATCCAATTCTTTAATTCACCAAACAAGTATCGGCACTTGAAATAACTTAAGAACAATTCTAGGTTATTTATGAATGGCTAAGAAACTCTAGAATGGCAACTTTGATTACTAATTAATCTTATAAGCTTAATTACTCATAATAAGCTTGTAAATTAAACATACATGCTAAACACCTCCAACAAGCTTCAAACACATTCAATTACAAACTCAAAGAGTAGAGACATCAACTTAGCAACACAAATTGAAGCCAAGATTAATAGAAATAATTTCCATGTAGAAGAAAATATAAAAAAACTTAAAAAATTTCCAAGAATTTTGCTTTGTTTTTTTCTTTCTTCCACCTTTTCTCTCAACTCACTTTGTAAAATATTTGTGAAACTTGTGTTCATTTTAAAAATGAAACAAAAAATATTTATATGTAATTCTTTGATATTGCCGAAAATAACAATAACAAATACAATAAACCTTTTTAACTTGTTTCATTTTCATTGGAACAAATTTACTTTACTAAAAGATAACACTTATCTTATAAATAAAGTAAACTTACAAGTGAGCCAATGATACCATGCCATTTCCAAACATAAATCATGTAAAAGATATTTTGTTATTTAATTAACTTAATTATTTAACATTTAAATAATTAAATAATTAAATACAAATATCCTAATATATGTATTATATTTACTTTAAATATTGAAATACATATATATAAATGATATATGTCAAATATCACAATTTGATATTTTATTAATGTGTATTTAATAAAATCAAGTATTAAATACAAATACACATTATTTCGAAAATGACCGTTAGGTCCCTATTGCATGTATTTTTCGTTTAACCGTTAAACGAGTTATATATAATCAGTATTATTCATAAAAGTTGCCCTAGTGCTCTACGAGTATATTTCATTAGTGAGACTCTCTAGATTCAGGCATATCCGTCACAAAATCCAATTTTGTGTCCATAATTCACCCACCCGTAAATTATGACGACCATAGATAAACTCGCTGAATCATACAGGTCGAGGTCATTACATACGTATAATCCCTCCGTCACAGGTATCCGGATTATCCCAGAGATATAGATATAAACGTCAAATCTCTATAGGTATAATCGTGTCGACGTATCTATTAGCAATCTTCTAAAAAATACTCGGAACTTACTTCCGAAGTATACCACGGCCATGGATTTAACAGATTGCTAATCATCTAATAAATACCTATGCCTTGTACGCAGGACTGACGGATTATTTCTTGATATACACATGATATCATGAGCATGAGTCTACACCATACGAACAGACGGAGGTATGATCTAAATAGATCGGTGACGTGACTGCCATCTAAGTGTGGATGATAACTCATATATCCACCGTGGTATCTCAAGTCAAAGAATCACTACGCTACTCAACCCAAGAAGATTCCTATTAACGTTGGTGTACCATCTATTAGGTAACCTTCGGTGAGTCGTTCAGTGTTTATCAAATAAACACCTACACGTCTATATGAGTCTCCCGAGACTCATGGTTCATTAGGATAAACCATCAGACCAAGTCCAATATACGACATGTACTAGTCTTAATGGATTTTACTAACCGACCCGTGTTAGAAAATCTTGACCAGAAACTTAATTTGATAATATATTTCTAGTAGTGACGTTTCCCAATGTCAATTACAAGCTACGTTGTAATTGCGCACTACATTATATATTATCGGGTCTTTGTCTAATATATATATATCATTAAACACAATTTAGTTTCAATCTGATGAATTAGATTGAATATATATAATAAAAGACAAGAGGTGCTACCATAAATAAGTAATATTATGGAAAAAAGGTATTGTTCGTATTTATGAATCGGACATAAATACGATCCGGATTGGTGTTCCGAGCACCAACCCTAATACATATTTCGCTGAAAGAGCATTCACCGATAGATCTCCATTTTATGACGAAACATACATCAATTTTTGGAAAAGAATGATGCTCATGTTTTTGCTCGCCTACGATGTTAGTGGATATAAAAAAATTATGAGAGGAGAAAAACTTCGTTAAGTTCTAATGCACTTAAAGTTTTATGTGAAGCATTAGATAAAAGCATAATTGATAGGATTCCCAAATTTACAAATGCATATGAATTATGGAAATATTTAGAATTGCTAAAAGAGGGAAATAGTCAATTAAATGAATGCAATATTGATCATAGCTCATCAAATGATGAAACTTGTAACTTAGTATTCATGGCTATAGAAAATCTAATAGAGGAATTAGAAAAAGAAAGCATTGTTGTGTGTGAAAAAGAAATTTCTGATTGTGATGAAATGCATGACATGTTGAATTATTTGTATGATAATATGGTGCTCTTAGAAAGAAATGTAATTTGATTAAAAAAGAGAATATATTACTTCAACATGAAAATGCATCATGTATAGATAAAATTCATATTTTGGATGATGATAATATTTTCTTAAAGGTCAAGCATGAAAATGATGTGGTGATTGATCAAAATGAACATGCATCTCATATTGAACAAAGTCATGCTTTAACTTTTAAGGATATGTATTTAATGAAAAGCATGAACATTGTGCAGAGAACATGTAAAATGAAGCATCTACTTATAAATCATCATGCGAATGTGAATCTTTGAAAATTAAAAATGATAATTTGAATAAGAAATTAGATGATTTGCAATACATTGTGAATAAGTTCACTCAAGGTGAAAAGAATTTTAAAATACTATTGGTTGACAAAGAAGTATTTTTGGAAAATGTGGATTAAGATAAAAGCCTAACATGAAGGAAAGATATTTGAACAATTATTTTATGAAGGCATCCAAATCATATACACATTCACCACATATGCATACATATAAAATATTTCAATCAAATATTGTATGTCATGCATGTAATATGAAAGGTCAAAAACTTATGATTGTTGGACCAAAAAGAAAAATATGACTATTAGTTGGTTCCAAAAAGAACTAAAATTTTCCCACAAAGACCCAAGAAAGTTTGGTTACCAAAATATGTTTAAATGATTGTGTAGGGGAAGCTTTGGGAATGGTTCTTAATGAGAAATGCAATTGATCCCAAAGGCTTAACACAAAATGAGGAAAGAGCTCGAAAAGAAGAATATTAAAAACTCTACAAAAAAAATGAATAAGTTTCAAGGTCGGTGGATTTGTCACTTAGTGACAACGGTAAAAGGTGAAATCCATGTTTATGGAAATATTGGTACCGTTTTCTCCATCTTATATAAGTATGCTTAAATTTTTGAAATGAATTAAACTTGATTGTGATGTATGCTATTGATTGGGATTTTTGAGCTAAATTGTATGAATCTATGCTTGATCATATCATTAATCTCATTTGGTATCAATTGGTATCACATAGGACTTATTGATACATATGACATGTGTGATCCTTTAGAATTATTAGTATTGAATATGCATTTCCATTGATCATTATTGGTTGAAAATGAAATACATAGATATTGGTTTAACTTGGATTATTTTGATGATTACCCATGCATGAACATTTTAGATTGAATGGAAAAAGAGGAGAATCATATTGAAAATGCTTAGTGTGCATGTTTGGTATCTCTTAGAGCTTAATTTTTACTTATTCATCCTTTTTATTATGTCAAATGGGGAGAAATCATATAATGAGATTAAAATTTGTGTTACCATCACCCTTGTATTAAGGGGGAGAAAATTTGTGTATTAATGTGTTTGTCTAATTTTTATAGAGCAATATTGAAGACAATCACATGTTGAGAGGGAGCTAATATTGAAGGGGAGCCATAATCGTCAATAAATTTGGAACTTTCAAAGCTCACAAGTTTTAAAGGTTCCCATCATCAAAAATGGGAGATTGTTAGCTCCATAGCACTCAATGATAGATTTTGATGATGCAACGCGAAAGAGACTTCAACGCACATTAGCGAGCATTACAAAAAGATGTCGAAGTAAATTATTTATGAAGGGTGAATGGATGTGAAGACTCAAGAGCTTAACAAAGAATATCTAGTGTATGATTATAACTTAGGGCTCTCATTATATGTGAGTCTATAATTCAAGTACTTTAAGTTCATATGACTCATGCACATCCATATAGATGCATTAGTGTCAAGTGCATAATGTTTTTAACCTTCAAATCATGAGTTTTCTGCACTGAGACCGGCATACCGATCACTAATACCGTCATACAGTGACCCTGCTCTACCTTGGGCAGATTTACACGCTCTCTAGAACCAGACTACTCTATATCGGCCTCTCATACCGGTAACCGGGAGTTTGTATAACTACTTAAATCGGGACGGATCATATCGGTCCCCATACCGATTAGCTAACTGACATATCGATCACCATACCGGTCAGTAATCTGGTATGTGCACTTTAATCTTCAACGGTAATATAACTGTTATTTTTGTAGGACCGGCATATCGACCCCTGTAAACCGGCATATCGGTCTCAAATAAAGAGTTGGAGAAGTCTTTCACCTTCACTACATATTGAGTCCCAAATATATTTTTGCCAACTCCCAAAGAAGCTCTTGAACCTTCATACATTTTCTCTAAGGCAAAAACATTGAGAGTAACTTAAATCGTCTTGATCAAACACTCTCATAATCAAATCTCACACATTAAACCTTCATTAAACTCACATACTAAATCTTCTTATATTTTGTGAGTACTCAAATTGTGCTGTAATCTTCTTTATTCAAACACTTGTAGTTGAGAAATCCCTTGTTGAGTGAGTATACTTAAAAGAGTACATTTGGTTGTAAAAGGTTAAAGAGTGAACCTAAGTGAAAAACTCTTGGTGTTGTAAAAGGTTTGGAGTGAACCTAGAAAAACTATTGGTTTCGAGTGAATCATGAAAAACTCTTGGTTGTGAGTGAGCTGCGAAAAACTCACGATGTAAATTATTTTATGTTTCAAGATAGCTAATTGAAAATTATTATTACCATTAGACTTCCCCATTATAGAAGAATCTCTCAATGAAAGCACCAATTGATAGGTTTAATATGAGACAAACCTATAAATCTCCAATTGTTAGCTAATAATTCGAGTGGAAGCTAACTAAACACTCTAACGTCTTTGAAAGCTATTGGGAAAATAATATTTTTGTCCTAAAAATTGTGTTGTTTTTACACTTAAGTCCTAAAAGAATTTTTTTTATTAATAAGTCTTATAAGTGAATAAGTTTTTTCTTTTAAGTTCTAATCTGTTAACTCTAACGGACCTAGTGATGTGGTATAACAGACCGAAACTTTAGTATTAGCATTAAATCAGTCAGTTGTCACGTCAGTTTGGGATAACAACTTCTAAAGTCCTAAAAATTATGTTATTTTTAAACTTCAGTTCTAAAAGAAAATTTTATTTATAATTAAGTCCTATAAGTGAATAAGTTTTTCTTTTAAGTCGTAATTCGTAAACTGTAACGAACATGCTGATGTGGCATAACGAAACGAAACTTCAGCACAAGCATTAAATTAGTCAGCACATACTTTGACATACTTGTATGCTTGCCAGCAAAATGGCTCATCTAGATCAACTGAAGGAAGATCCTTATTCATTTTCTCCATAAAACAAATCATCTATATTTACCACATTATTTGTATTATCGTTCTCGATATCAATATTTTCATCTGATGGGCTCCCAAATCCCCACCTTGAAGATGACGATATTTGGGTTTGTCTTGGGGCTCTAAGGGAAGTCGCCTTAAGACTTCTCCCAGTCAAACTACATATAACATGGAGTTCTGTAAACTGTTTATGGACAAGGTCATAAAAGAAGTCAATGTTATATGTAGTTTGACTGAGAGAAGTCTTGAGACGACTTTCCTTAGAGCACCATGGCAAACCCTAAAGATCGTCATCTTTTAAGTCAGGATTTGGGAGCATAGTGGATGAAGATAGTGATTTTAGGATAGATAATACAAACAATATGGTAAATATAAAGGAATTTTTATGGAGAAAATGAATAATGATCTTCCTTTTATTACTCTAGAGGAATCATTTTGCTAGCAAGTATTTAAGTATGTGCTGACAGATTTAATACTTGTGCTAAAGTATTGTTTTGTTATGCCACATCAGCAGGTCCGTTACAGTTAACGGATTAGGACTTAAAATAAAATTTTATTCACTTATAAAACTTAATTATAAATAGAATTTTTCTTTTAGAACCGAAGTGTAAAAACAACACAGCTTTTAGGATTTCATAAGTTGTTATCTCATTCCAACGTGGCAGCTGACTGATTTAATGCTTGTGTTAAAGTGTCGTTCTGTCATGCCACGTCAGGAAGTCCGTTAGAATTAACAGATTATGACTTAAAAGTAAAAACTTAATCCACTTATAGGACTTAATAATAAAAAAATATTTTTAAGACTTAAGTGTAAAAACCAATGTTTTAAAAATCGGACCGGATCGGCCGGTTCAATCGGTCGAACCGAGAACCGGTCTTGAGTTCGATCCGGCCAAAGATAAAAAATTGGTTAGGAAAAAAGCTGGTTAAAACCGGCCAAAACTGGTGAACCGGACCAGACCAGTTCAATTTTTTTAAAAAAATTAAAATTTTTAATTAAATAAAATTATTTATGACGTAAGTCAGTTTTATCCGTTTTTTGGACACGGTTCAACCGGTCGAACCAGTGACCCATTGAACCTTTTGGATCACCGGTCCGGTTTTTAAAACAATTGTAAAAACAACATAACTTTTAGGATTAAAAAAGTTATTTTCCCAAAGTTATTTATTGAAAATGATTCTTATTTCTTAATGGCTTTCTAGTACAAGCTATATAGTCAAGTGTTGACTTTATAAGAGTAACTGATTTTCACTAACTCAATCTTAGCTAATTAACTACTAACTAACTTGATTAATCTTTCCTAATTAATTGTAACTAACTAAACTGCAATATTACATATATGTAGCAGAAACAGATTGCACGTGGCAGCCAGGTAGATAGTTTACGCAAGTCTTTTTTCCTTACTAATTCCACTTTGTTGGTGTGAAGATGTAGAATATTCTAATGAGTTGATTACAACATGCATTAAAAAGAATGTTAATTTTGTTTCTGTGAAGATGATGGACTCGAGATTGCATTATGTGATGCGAAATTACGGGGAAAACTTTTTTCGGCTTTCCATTTTCGGTTAAAATGGCCCATTTGTTGAACAAGGCTGGATCCAAAATGTGGTCTGTTAGATTCTTTATGATTAGCCCTCCTAAGGCCATTGATTTGGGCTCTGAAAATATTCCAAGGATCACAAAGTTCAGATAAGATAGCTCATCAATCGTGGAGCTGATTTTTCTATCCCTGCTCTTCAATCTGGTGATAAGCTACTGAGTTCTGAACGTTTTATGTGGCCAGGCATTTTTATTCAATGACTACTTGGAGGACATTGGAATAACAAGGTCCTTTTTTTGATTACTGTCTTTCTCATAATTAATAATATTATGGAACTGTTATTTAAACCTTCAATCTCTTCAATTCTTCTTGTCCATACTAAGCAGGTTATAGAACAGAGAGAATCTGGCCATGTAAATTCAATGTTCCTTTTGATGTAAAAAAGAGGAACCGGGCAAGAGAGTTCTTAAATAAATCCAAATGCTTTTATTTATCTGTTATGATTCTCCATTTTATCAGCACAAGGAAAATGGGACTTTGATACGTGACAAACCTAGAAGTATAATTCATTCTTAAAAATCGATTTATAAGGAAATGAAATTCATGGGCCTATAAAACACTAGTAAATCGCATACTTAGCTAATATAGGACAAATGAACGATATCATTCTGAAACAATTAATAGATATATACTTTCTTTGATGAACCAAATCCATCTGTAAGAGAGAATTTCACCTTCTTAGGACACTCATGAAATATCAGTAGCATATATTCAAGTTCCAGGTAATATTATATCACTATCAAATTATCAGTTTCCAGTGCCATTGCTGCCGTTCCCAGCCCACCATTGAGCTCTTCTGATATCCCTAGCTCTCTTCCATTTCTGAATGTTTCTTAGCTTGACATACATCTTTCGAATTTTATTGAGCTTCTGAGACTGGTCAGTGATGATGTTTGCAGTTGAGGGGTTCTCACTGAAGATCACCTCATATCCATCGCGGTAAGAGTCTAATCCTTCAGTGAAAAGTTGCCAGAACATGCCACCAACAGCGGCACCGCCACTCCTAGCTGACGAAAAAATTGCCGAGTAAACCAGATCAAACAGTTGGTCCCTTTGGTTGGCACCAGAAGTTCTCAAAGACTTTCCAAACTCTGCTAACAGAATTGGCTTGTGAAGGATATTCTGTGCATCCTGGATATGATTATAGAGCCAATTGTTCAAGAATGAAGTTTGGCTTTCATCACTTGAGTTAGGAAGCCTGCACATCAAGCAATTGACTCATCTTTAATCAAAGGTGGTGATTATAGATGAAGCAAGTACCTTTAGTGGGAAGTTTATTCTGATAATTTACCATTGATCAGGATAAGAATGGACAGTAGCAAAATCAACTCCAGGGATTTGATTGTTTGCAATAAAATCTGTTCCTACTTGAAAATTCGGATTGTATTGCTGCTTCTCAGATGATGATCCATAGAACCCTTCTAAGCCAGCTTCTAATAAGTGGTTTCCATCAATAGATTTTACATATGAAGCCATCTCTGTAATCCAAGCCTGTAGTACAAACAAACACAACTAAAATTTCTGGTACAATCAAAGGCTCAAAGATGTAAAGTAGGTAAAGTCCAGTTGGTTAATTAATTGACACTTCCGTGTACAAAAGTCAATTTTCACTTTTATAGGTGAGTAAAGCAGCCTAGGTGAACAGGTACCAGTACCATCAACTCCATTTCTATGAACCCCATTGGTGAAAAGATTTGAAAAATGAACAGGGTGACATTTATGGCGAAACTTTGCAAAAGAAAAAGCTAATTTACCGAAAATTGTGACCGAATTGGTGCCCTAAAAATCAAAACAACCTAATTTTGAATTGGCCTATTCGACACCAATTCTGCAAAAACATTGTTGCAAAATGTAACTTGATCAAGGAATCAACAGAAGGGGTCGTGAAGTTGCTCTGACCTGAATGGTTTTTCCCGATGGATCTGCATAACATCTTGGCTCATTCACAAGTTCCCAAGCCATAATCGTTGGTTCATCTTTGTAAGCAACTCCAGTCACCGTATTTCTTCTTGTAAGAACAGTCTGGTGCACATGAATACAAGATAAACAAAATACTCAAAATACATTAGAATAATTCGATCTTGTACCAGATCAAAGCCATATACTGAGAAATAAAAATATTACACATCAAGAACAGGATTGATGAGTGGCAGGGGTTAAAAGTGACTCACCTTGATATGATTCTTGTAGTATTGCTTCACCACAGAGTTTGTAAAGAACTCATCATCACTTGAAATAGACTGTCCCTGGCTTCTTGCCCAGTTCACATACTGCTTTTTCCCTCCAAATTGATCATAATTATTCACCAAACTCAGAACTAACTTTATCCCATATTTCCTAGCTTCAGATATTACAAAATCCAATCCCTTGGGAGCCACAAAAACAAAAAATTATAAAAATAATATATAAAAATAAACTCAAAGAAGTAAACCAGAAATATCAAGTTGCTGTTACCTGGAACATTTGCTCATTATAAGACCCCGGAGAGTACTGTAGAGGGCTGTCACCACCATCACTGAAAGCCCAAGTTCTTGCCATTGAGAGGCCATGTTCTTTAGCTTGTTGAAACACAGAAGAGACTTTGTCTTTAAGATATGGATTTGCTCCAACGTTCATTAGCCAGTAAGCATTGAATCCATTTGCATAAAATGGACTTCCATTTAACATTAGTTGAACTCCTTTGGTAGTGATGAACCCATCATCTGCTTTCACTTGAATCAACACAAGGACGAAAATAACAACACCCCACTTCTTCATTTCTCTTCTTCTCACAAACAAAACTCAATTAAGATTTTTCAGATGCTTTGCTTGTGTAGGTTTATATAAATGCTCTACTTTTTAATTTGTTTAATGCTGCTTCCGTAATTGTTTATTTACCTTATTTTTTTTAGTGCATGGGGTGGATATCGGGTGGTTTGAGGAGGGTTTTCCAAAATTGGCCTTGCTTTAGTCTATCAATGGTGTAGGTTATTGTCAAATAAATAAGGGTTATTATTGTCACTGTCATAATCCGGATCGATTCTCTGTTTAGGGTTGTAAAAATATGTGATGGAACATCATGCTCTTGCAATAAGGGCAATCACTGACAGCATCAAATTCTATGTTTAGTTCTTCGATAAAGAAATAAAATTAGTCTTTCGTCAGAACTCGGAATGTGAGGTGAGGCAGATAAAGCTGTGCACTTGCCCCATAACAATTAACAGATTATATATATTTCGACGGGATATACAGTAAATAAGCCCCTTCCCTTGCTCCTTGCTTTTGCTCGAACGTTACATAATTTCAATTTGACTTTTCAAAAACCGTTCATAAGTCTTATATATGGAAAAGTCTCGGTGCTTCAAGAACATTGTTCATGGCCTTTTATCACTCAAAAAATGATGCAAATGCCTAAAATCAATCCATTAAGCGTACATCACGGCTAAAATTGGAGACAAATCTTTCGTTTGTATGTGAATATGTGAAGCATTATCCCTAGCATACGCCGCATTTAACATATTTGAAACTTCTATTGATCAAGTTAGACTTGGGTCGATGTGAAAATTAATTCTCAACTCGAAAAATAAAAGAGAAAATCATCAAATTTTAAAATTAAAATACAATTTTTTTTTATAAAAAATTTAGACTAGAAGTTTTGGGCCATCAAGTTGACATAATTTTTGAACATCTCAATTTAAGCCGAGGTATGGTAATCCAATGCATCACGATCTATGTGAGGGTTTCATACAAGTTATGTTACCATGAGAAATTTGAATTTGGTGTTTAACTGAATTATATTAAAATTTATCTTTTATCATGTGTGTTTTAGTAATAATAAATAATTATATTTAATTAACCATAATTATTTATAAAAAAAAAAAACTCAATACTAAATTCAGCTCAACATAAATCAAGGTAAGATAACATCTCAATGCTTTTGGTTTCTAAATAGAGACAAATATTCAAAAACGCAGAGCAAAGAATAAAGTGGAAGCTTGAAGAGTTCAAATACCACGAAAAGTAAATAAAGAATTCATATATGAAAAGTAAAAAGGTTAAGTAAATGATTCCTTGCTCTCAAATTTTTTAATTAAAATGGCCCACTATTATTTTTAAATATTACAATTACATTACTACAATCTCTTTAAATATAGAAGACAGTCCAAAATTTGTGAAGATGAGATTTCAAATGACTTCACAATCAAGTCAAAATATCAAAATAATTATTTAATTGTCTATCAAATAAATATTTATTTTATCATAAAGTCACTGCCAGTACATTTATGTTATATGTCAAAATTAAATGATAACATTAACCCCAAAGAATAATGTCACATAAATTCTTTCTTAGTCGATCGATAGATAATTTATCGCCTCGTTATTGAGGGTTTCAAAAACTTTTGTGGGTATTGTGAATTGTGAACGTACTTTTCGTTTAAATATTTAAAAAAATTAACACAAAGTTAATTTAAAATGTCTCGGTAGACTTTGATTAAAAAGGGAAAAAAATCAATATATTTCATCATATATAGCTAGTGTTGATGGTGGTTTTTTGAAAATTATTACCTCGAGGAAAATTTAGCTATTGAGGAATGGTATAGTGCAGATTATACAGCCAAAAATGAGATGGCAAAGGTCCAAGAGCTTAGAAGGAGATAGGGTATGATAGAGAGGCCCGACCTCGTAATACAAGGGAGTTCTCCCGGGAACAGAGCGTCTTGAGGATGAAGTAAGTTTTGATACCGACCCAACCACCTAGTTGAAGAGGTGGGCAACATTTAGGGGTGTTAATAGGGTCGGGTCAAATCGTGACCCGACCCGACTCGAGCGGGTTTCAAAAAAAATGTAATTTTGGGTTGACCCGACCCGACTCGATTTTTACGGGTTAGTTCACAGGTTTGACGACTCAACCCGATCAGAACCGGAAAAATAATTTTTTTATTAGTTTTCAAAAAAATTTATTATTTTTTTAAAGTTTTTACTATTATTTAAGTTGTTTATTACTTTTCTATCTTGAAATTTTATATGTATGATAAGTTTCGAGATATAAAATAGTTAGTATTCATGTCTCAAAATAATTAAAAAAAAAATTCTTTTTTTGGCTGACCCGACCTGACCCGCTCGGGTTTACAAACTCAATTTTCGCATTCAGGTTCATCAACCCACGTGAATCGACCTGATCGGGTTTCACAAAATTTGAAAAAAAACCTTACTCGACCCGACCCGTGAACACCCCTAATAAGATTTTGGCTAGTATCATCTGTCTCAGTATGCCGACCCCAAGAACGAAGATGAGATCACAAACCAACCAATATTAAAGTCATGTGGCGTGTGCCCTAAATGAGAAGACGTGCTTCCAGAAAGTTAATGATGGCAGAGGGAAATCAGTGGTCCACAACGGTCGTAGGCTCTGCCAGCCGCCGCCATAGGCCGGTGCAGTGGCAAAATAGTGGCAGAGCTTAGCCGCCATAGGCCGCCGTAAGCCCGTGCAGTAGCAGGGGAATGAGCTAATCTGATTGGCTAGATTATGGATGGTTGATGATGGAAGTAATTGTAATGGTGATCTTGTGACATTGGCTGACATCACGGTTGGTGGAACAATATCTTTTGAAGCATATATAAAGAGGTCGAAGTCACAAATTCAAGGGTTAACAATTTTAGCATCTCATAACTTGTAAAAACTAAGAGTATAAGAACTAGAGATAGAGAGAGAAAGCTGATCAGTTACCCGATCACTTCAGAGAATTATACTGGGCTTATTCATACCCGAGGTGTTTCATCTTTGTAATAATCCTCTCCCCATTTGTAGATCAGATCGGTATTGACCTCGAGCAGTAATAAGATATTCATCTTTCTTCCGTGGACGTATTTAGGAGTCACTCTCTGCCGAACCATGTAAATCTGTGTTTATCCTATCTGCTTGTCAAGTTTTTGTGGTTCCATACAAACCAAATAAATTCACTGTTCGAGGGAGGTTTATTCGAGGGATGAATTCCCTATTTTACCATTTAAAATAAAAACAGCTGTCAACAGTTGGCACCGTTTATGGGGAGCAGTACAAAAGGTAACAGAACACACTGAGACGATTACAGGAGACGAGAATCATAAAGCTCTGGAGGTCTTGACGACGGAGTGGGATGGAGAAAATTGAGGAGAATTTACAGGTGGAAATGGAAAAAGTCAGTGAAGATATGTAGGCAACTCAAACCTTCTTAAAGACGATAATTGAGAATGTAGAAAAGTTGGAAAATAAATCGGGATAGCATACAAATGTTGGGCCTAGTTGTAGGAGGGAATAAATTGCTAGCGAAAAGAAACTGGTTGGAGTAGAAATGGATCGAGAGATCAAAAGAAGGAATGTGCACAAAGTCAGATCGGTGGTCGTGGACAATGTTACGCCAGTAGAAGAGCCTCGGGAAAAGCAAGACCACAGGCGAACCCTAGAATTGTCTAGTAATAGCCCATGGTTTGGGAGAGTGACCTGGGCCATTATTAGGAACAAAGGTATAGAGCTCCGAGTGGGAAAAGATACCACACTCGGAGAAAGGAGTATTGGGAAGCTGTAGGAAATTTTCTAAATATGGTTATAAGAGTTTATATAGGAAATGAAAGGATACAATCCTTAATTGAAGAGATTAAACCCTTGGGTTTAAGGGAAATGATATTTCCTTTAAGGGGAAAAGACATAACTCTTAGGATTTACCTTAATTGACATAAGGGTACCTTTTCAATGATAACGTTCCATGTCTATAAATAAAGCATTGATTTCTCATTTCAACTTCACTGGATTTTCTATAAATTCTCTTAAAATAAACAGTCTTACATAACATTTCCCAGTTTTTCTGGTTTTTTGGTTATATTCTAAGTTTGGCATATTTTGAATGATTAAAGTTTAGTTGATGTATGGGCCAAATTTAGGCCCAAGGGTAAATCGTCATTTCATTTCCAGACCAACCACAAGGCCAGACGCCAATTACTAAAAACTTGAAACCCTCTAAGAAAGCCCAATTTGTAAACTGATATTGGACCAAGAGATCTCACAAGCCCAAACCCAATAAAAGGCTTGACCAAAATGGCCTATAGACTAATCAGTTACCAACCAGAAAATGCCTGAGCTCATAACTCCCCTCATTAAATTGGCTGTTTCAGAGCGTCCAACGGACAAAAGAATAAATGAGCACATCTCTCAAAAGGCCTATAAAAGGAAAAGGTAATCCACAAAAGAGGGGCATGTTTTTTACTTCTGGAGCTTAAGCATTCTCATTTGAGCCTTCCAAAGTATTTCCCCCTCGAAATATCAAACCATCGCCCTCACGGCAATCAAACGAAGATTAAGGTAACATCAAATCTTGCTTTTCCTTATTTCCTGCTCATCATCGGCACTAAATTGAGCGTCGGAGTGCCTACGGCACCCACCACACCGGTGGGCAGTAACCTCCACGCTTATTTTTCCCTTTGTCTGCAGGATCGCTAGTGCCCCGTACAACAAATTCTCGATTGTATACCTCGGATGAAAATCAACATCCACAATTTGGCACCCACTGTGGGGCCCTTAGCGATTCGTAGCAAGTAAAGATTTCTCGGTCTACGGTTCCTAAACATAACCACTCATGGCTTCGAGCAGTGATCAGACACCAGACCTTGTGGCAACACATTTAGCCATGCTCCATGAGCGATTACAAACTTTAGAAAAAGAAAACCCGGCCATGCGAAACTCCAACGCAAGACCTTCAAAAATAGCTGGAATAAATATCTGCAAACTCCCAGCATCGTGACGCCCCAGACCATCCCAGTGATCCTATATTTCCAACCAATCTCCCATGGACATTCAATAATGTAGCAAGCAACAATCCGCCATCAAACAACCATCCACCAAATCAAGAAAGAAGTCAACATATCTCCCCAACCGAGCAAGCACGACAAGTTGCCTCCTCTATGCGAAGGGAAATGCTACAGTTTAAAGAAACGATTTTGTCCAGTCTACCCGAAGTAAGGTTAGCAATAAGAAAGAGCCGAGCGGGAACAATTTCTGATACCTCATTTTTAGAAACCATCACATCCATCGAGCTGCCAAGAAAGTTCAGCCCTCCAGAGATGAAGCTGCATGATGGATCCACTGACCCAGACGACCATGTTGTCCACTACAAATACAAGATAATGTTGACTGGCTTTACTCTGCACCAATGGGAGGCTGGAATATGCAGAGGATTCAGAGAAACTTTAGTGGGCCTAGCCCTAACCTGGTTCATTAATCTTCCATACAGATCTATCGAATCATACAAACAGCTAGCAGACAAATTTGTAGAGCATTTTGCAAGTTCATGCAGGCTCGAGAAGACCTCAGACGACCTCAATGCCATCCAGCAGCGAAAATGAGAGTCCTTGCGAAGGTACGTGGCTTAATTCAATAAAGAAAAGATAACTATCTCATATCTCCATCAACCTACAGCAGTAGAAGCATTTAGAAATGGATTACTCTCAGAGAGTGGGCTTTACAAAAAGCTCACCAAATTTCGGTGCTACTAGATGGATCAGGCCTTGGCTCGAGCCCAAGTTGAAATCAGATAGGAAGAAGACAAAAGGCACAAGAAGAAGGAAAGTTATTCCAGCCTACATAATGAAAATATTCAGAGATCACAAAAGATGTTCACAAGAAAATATCATTCTCAATCATCAGACAAGAGGATTCAACAGAAGAGGGAACATCGCCCCCTTCACAAAGATTTCAACCATCGACCATTGTCGTACAAGCCACAAGAAGATGAGAGACCTTGGATTCATGAGATAATGGCAGTCTCATCCACCTACCACCAGGTGCTAAAGTTCTCCACAAAGTGGGGGATCTAATAGATAAAGAGGGACAAATCCACAACCAGAAGTTGCTACCAGACGATCTTAAAAGCAAAACCTCA